>CM044018.1:55402823-55515323 GCA_024085815.1 Flaveria linearis | reverse complement strand
ACGTATATATTAGGTTTTGTTTTTTACAACACTACATTATTTTTTCACGATGGATGTAAAATCATTTTATTAGGTTTTGTTTTTTTTTTGCTTTGTATATATGTATTGAAATTAAAATGATGTAATTAATGATGTAATTACAGTAATGTAATACGTAACGTAATACGTAATACGTAGCGTATAACAATCTATAAAAAAGTTATAGAATTAAAGAGAACCAATCCTATACATTGTTATGACATTGAAATTACATCAATACCATACATTTGTCTATAAGTTACAGTAATGTAATAACGTAACATCCGAAACAAAATTCAAAAATTTTCGAGACTATATTGGAATTAAAGAGAAAAATGAGATGAATTTAGTGATGTAATTATTATAAAAATATAACAATCTATAAAAAATTTATAGAAGTTTTAAAATAAAGGAGGTAAACTTTTTTTATAAAAAATAAAAAAAGTAGGATAAAGTAAAATATGGTAGGTGGTGACACTATATTAAATCTGTGTATTTGACTTTTTGAGATAGTATACAAAATGTCTAATATACCATTTTCTATAATAAAAATAAGTAATGACACATGACATCATCTTGTCCTTTCAAAAGTAAATCAATGGATCAAAATAAGTTAAAGAGTTCTCACAATAAGGTTGGGTTATCATTTGAACCTTACCATATATATATATGTATATATATATGTATATATATATGTATATATATATGTATATATATGTGTATGTATATATATGTATATATAATATATCTATATGTATATATATATGTATGTATATATATATGTGTATATATATATGCATGTATATATATATGTATATATATGTATGTATATGTATGCATATATATATATATGTATGTATGTATATATATGTATGTATGTATATATATGCATGTATATATATATATATATATATATATATATATATATATATATATATATATATATATATTATATATATATATAATACTGACAAATTCTATTGGTCGGGTTTGCGAACCCTCTTGACCTTATAATTAACTCTGGTTCTGTTGTACGGTCAATATTTTTAAAATAGAATATTGCAGAAAATAACATACCAAGAATGTCAAGTTTGATTCGATTGCCAAACAATATGTAATGTGAATCTGTGAAAGCCCAATCATGGATCATAAGATGTTCAGGGATAGTGAATTCTTGTTTCTGAAGAATCTTGAAATTACAATCAAATTCTGCAAATATATAAAATCAATTTGTTTTGTATTAGTTTAAAAACAAAATCAAATTCTTACCTCAAAATTAAGATTGTATTTCTTTAAAAAATTCATACATTCTTTAATCCTATTCTTTAAGTGTATATATATATATATATATATATATATATATATATATATATATATATATTTTCATGTGGCTTTAACTCATAATTATTTAAGGAGCAACATTTTCTTACACACTTTGGTTACGTCGGCTAGACCACACATCCTTTGGTAAAATTTAGCTTCAAGTACAACCACATTTTCAGTACAAATATAGCTTTAAAATAAACCAAATTCTCACCTCAGAATTTAGCTTAAGCTTATATAAACCAATTTAGCTTAAGAATAAACCAAACTTTCACTCCAAATTTTGCTTAAGTACAAATTAAAACAAAACTTCACTACAACTTTAGCTTAAGCATAAACAAAATTTTCACTACAAATTTAGCTTCAGAATAAACTAACTTATCACTCCAAATTTAGCTTAAGAATAACCAAATTATCACCCCAAATTTAGCTTAAGAATAAATCAAAATTACTCAAAACTTAGCTTTAATATAAACCTAAATCTACATATTTGTTAATCACGAGATTTAAACCTTCAAACTTATCTTCAAACTTATACGAAAGTAGATCATATTGTATACACCATGTACCATTAGGCTATTTGTCCTTTTATGATTGTGATAAATAAATATAATAAATAATGAACTATTATATCAATTAACTCTTTAGTGAGATCCTTTAAATAATATATTTTATTCAAATTAAATTTAACATATAGAGTTTGTTATTTAACAAGTACGCGACTTCATAAAAATATAAGCAAAAACATTAATGGAAAGAATAAAATAACCATTTTAAATTTTAGAGTGATAATTTACTAATTTGACATAAAATATGGAAGTTAACAGTTTACACAACAAATTGCTACACCAATTCACTTGATGTCTATATTAAAAATGATTTTTAAGGAAAACACAATTTGATACATACATTAGATTAAATTAAATTAAATCAAATATGATCCAGTACTTATAATCTTTATTAAATTTTATAACCAAAATTTATATAATTTTTTTTATCTAGAGTAAATTACTATTTTGGTCCCTGTGGTTTGGTCATTTTAACCGTTTGAGTCCAAAAATGAATTTTCTAACAAATCAAGCCCTATGGTTTGTATTTTATAACTATTTCAGTCCAATACACTAACAGAGTTAGATTTTTCAGTTAGTTTTTAATAAAATGACCAAAATACCCTATGACTGAAATGGTTATTTTTAATAACCCCAGGGACCAAAAACGAAATTTACTCTCTCACACAAACATATTATATATATATATGTTATATACACGGAATTTTTTTATTTTTATTTTTCAAATTTTTTTACATTTTAATTTTAAATCGCTCGGTTTTAAACATCGTATTTAAACCATTCATTTTATCTAACAGAAAAATTAAAATCGTTTGGCTTATTATACTTTTTATTTAAACTGTTAAGCTACTTAAATGTCCTTTTAATCTATATGTTTTATTTAAACCGCAAATTATTTTTTAATTGTTATTTTATTTAAACGCGTTTTTTTAATCGCTCAAATCTATTACGCTTCTTTTTAAATTTTTTTGTATTTATACATGTTTTTCATTATTCGGCTAGTTTAAACGTAATTTTATCATGTTCTTTTATTTGAACGTCTTTTTACTATTCGTTTATTAAAATGCTTTCTTTTTCAACAATTCATTTTATTAAAACATCTTTTTTCTCTTTTTGATTCTTTATCATAAATTTATGTCATTTGTATTATTTTAAGGATTAACTTGAGTTTTGATTATTACAATTAGGGCTTTTACGATATTAAAATTATATATGTTTAGTTTATTTAAACTTTTTAAGTTAATCGTTGTGTTTGAATAACAATCGATTTGAAAGACGTTCAAATAAGGCAAACAAGTTTAGAACGAAGTTTAATTTGTTGAACGATTTAAAAAGCTATTTAAATAAAACATTTGAAAAGCGAAAAGATTTTAAAAGACATTTAAGTAAGATGAACGATTAAAAAATAAATTTAAAAAGCCGAATGATTATAAAAAATATGTTTAAAAAGCCGAAAGATTTTAAAGCCGAACAATTTGAAGATTAGTGATTTTAAAAATTGTTTAGAAAACCAACCTTTTAAATTTTAAAAACCAATTGTATAAAGAGTGATGTTTGAAAACCAAATGGTTTATAAACACTTAAAAAATATTTTTAGTAATTAAATTATCAGTTTAAAATCCAAACGGTTTTAAAAATATATTTTTAAAACTTTAAAAAATAAAAATAAAAATATTTTAACATATACACACATATATTAGTCAAACAGCTAAATAATTTTAACAGGTTGGTTTGAAAAAGAAAGCTTTTTAATAAACAATAGTAAAAATACGTTCAAATAAAAGAGCGATAAATTACGTTCAAACGAGCCGAATAATTAAAAATATGTATAAATACAAAAAATTTAAAAAGAAGCTTATAGAATTGAACGATATATATATAATACAAAATAAATAATAATATAATATATTTTATATATATATAATATAATATAATATAAATATAATATAATAATACAAAATAAATAATATAATATATTTTTATATAATATAATATATATATAATATATATATATAATACAAAATAAATAATAATATAATATATATATATATAATATATATATTTTTATATAATATATATATATAATATGTTGTATGAGAGAGTAAATTACATTTTGGTACTTGAGGTTATTAAAAAATAACCATTTCAGTCCAAGGGCAGTTTGGTCATTTTATTAAAAAATAACTGAAAAATCTAACTCTGTTAGTGTATTGGACTGAAATAGTTATAGAATACAAACCATAGGGCTTGATTTGTTAGATAATTCGTTTTCGGACTCAAATAGTTAAAATGATCAAACCACGGGGACCAAAATATAATTTACTCTTTTATCTATTATATTTATCTTTTACCCATATGACACGTACCGTAGAAGGTGAAATTACTACGTGGAAGTAACATATCTTCAGCATTGCATGACATCATAAGAAGTCTATTTCTTGAAGCATCAATCTTATAATGCGACAATAATCTCTTTGGAGGCATCTTGAAAACCCCTGGAATGTAAGCATCCATAACAATATTAAATTTGAAATGTATAATATAATATTAATATGTTCAATAGAATAAAACTGATAAGCTCTATAAAGTATGTAAATATTTTATTAATTTAAGACAAATAGTAAAATGCGTTCTAACAATGTTAAATTTGTATTTTTCTTGTGATTTGATGCTATACTAAAATAATAACATGCTTTCTAACAATTTTAATTTTGCCTTTTCTTGTGATGTGAATAATAATAAAATAATACATGCTTCAAATCTAATAGAATAACACTTACAGATCTATAAAATATGTAGATATTTAATTAATTCATTTTTAACCACCTATAATCTATTTTCTCAACTACGTACATATATTTATAGAGAGAAAGGTTACGGTATAAAATGATTTTTTCGTCCGAAGCATACGGAATTATTACGCAAGAATGAATGTTACATGTGAAATTATAATAAAAGTGTTATAATTAATTACGCAGAGATGAAATTATCATGTAAATATGGAATTATTACGCGAGTGTAATCTGCCTTGCGTAATGAGTACTTGTTCTTGCATGATTATTAATTGTTCTTGCGTAATAATTTCACTTCCAAAATTCGTATGTTTCACATGAAAAAATACTTTATCTAGTAACCCTATTTATATATTACAGAATTAAACCATCAACATTTTTAATAGAGGAAACACCTTATCAGGATGTCCCCTTAGATATATAATCAGTTTAACTGTTCTTATAAATTTTACTATTACTTTAAATAACAATCTCACTCATAAACTCTTATAAAAATGAGTGAATTTACGTTAAATTTATACATGATATTCACTTAATATCATTTAAAAGAGGTTACCTATTTCTACTTCATCATAACATATAATCAATCTGACTAAAATCAACTGAAAATCAATTTAAACTTTATATCATTGGAATTGCTATTAACAACCAAACATAAGTTAAACTGTCAGAATTATTATTATTATTATTTTATCTTACGTGATTTAATAATACAAGTATTCTTACCATATAATATTGGCTTCAATACGTTTGCAGCAAGGTCCAAGATGTCACCACCACCCATCATCCTATCACAGTCGGAGTTCGATGACGTCGATGGTGTCGATGAACCATCGACACCATTGATCAGATCGAACTTCCCTATCGTATCCAACGACGTCGAGTCGATCTCGTAAGGCGTGCCCCCTTCCCACAAGCAAAACAACCTCCCACCCCATCTTAACACGCTAGTGTTAGCAACGTTTTTCATCACTTTGGTATTCCCAAATTTCTCCCCGTTCTTAAGCACTGAAAACGGGCCCCGGTGGGTGAACCGCCACTCGCCCGTTTCGCGGTTATGCTCCTCCACTTGAGCCGCGGTCTCAATGTATCTAGCCATGAACGTGACCTCGCCTTTGGTCGAGTCTATTGTGAATGCTCTAAGATAACCATGACCGTCTAGAGGGTGCACCGTTGACCCATGGTCATCCCTAAACAAGCCCGGTCCCGTCAGATAATAAGTTCCTAGTGGGAAATCTGACGGTATGGACCCCTCTATGATACGCAGGCTAATGGGATTAACAGTTTCTGAACGTTGTGACACAAACAGAAACTGGTAATCCCAATAAGCTGCTAACTTTTCATCTTCAACTGAAGATGATACTTTTGGATTCGGTTTGGATACAGATATGTCATGCGTGACATGATCGGGGAACAAGATCGCCTGAGGCGGTGGTAGTTTGACCGCCGGAGCCGGTGGTAGTTTGACCGCCGGAGACGGTGGTTTCGATGGAATGAAGTTGAATGCTTTGGCCTGCATTTTGTCGAAGGTGGTGGTGACAAGTGCAAATAATAATAATAAGTTGCAAGGGTGCTTGATTTATATGTAGAAAGACACATTTGAAGGGTTGTGGTAAATGACATTAGTACCCTTGTTTCTATGGGTTAATTACACGTTATTAATAAACTATTTTTCAACAAATATAGCAAGTGGTAGGCGAGTCAATTTAATTAAGTTTTATTACTTTTTTTAAACATAAGTTCCAAAAATATTTTCTATATAAGAATATAAAACACAATTAAAAATATAAATATTCTATAAAATTTAATATAATAATTTCTAAAGATAGAAAAATATTCCAATAAAAAAAAAAATATATTTTAGAATTGAAAATAGACCTAAACGAACCTAATTCAACAGATTAAAGCGTTTAAACTGATTTATTCGGTTCGGTTATCCAATTAAACCTATTAAACCGTTTATTATTCGGTTTATAGGGATAAACAAACCGAATTAGTAAGATTTTATGTAACCGTTAACTGAAGTGAAAACCAAATTCACAATTTTTATTTGATTTTTCGGTTACGGATACAATTCTGTATTCGGTTATTTTCTGTTTTTGGCTTTTTTTAACACTCGTAACCACTACAAATGAAAATAATAAAAGACAAAAAAATATAAAGACTAAAACTAATAATAAATAGATAAAACTTTAAAAAAAATTAATTTAGTATATTAAGGGGTGATATGATAAAAAACATATAAAAGAAAAAATTAACTATTTTAAAAGTTAAAGGGAGGGGATGATTTATATGTATTAGAAATGGGTTCCTATGTATTATAAATTACCTTCGGAGCATATTACGCACATATGAGGTCTGGGTTAAGCAGTGTTATGTGAAAATGAAACAAAGATAGCAGTTTGAACCCCCGTCCAACAATGTGGCTTGTCGATGCATAGTAAGCATTACCTCTCGCGTCTTGGGCTATGTTGGTTGTAGGCCGGCAAACGAGTTTGGTAACGCTTACTGAAAAAATAAAATATGAAGAAATGAATTTGTATTATTATATAAGATCATATGTGTATACATCATATACATACGTGAAAGATCTTTTTAGTATACCTACATATTTTGGGAACATAAATAATTGAACTTTAACTATACAATGTTCTGATAAATAGCTTGATACACAATGTATATAGAGTGCAACTTTTTCATCTTTTTTTTTTCTGTGCTGAGAGCGTATTCTGCTTACAAGGGAATTTTAACCCAAACAATCAACACATTCTCTTTAGTTTTTTGTAGATCCACTTATTATTATTTTGTCATTCATCAGACTCTATAAATTTTAATTTATCTTAATGATATCAGTAGGTGTGTGAACAGTGTTGAGTTAGCATGTTAAAGGGTTGAAGGACTTCGGGTTAAAAGTGTTGAAGGGGTGATCCCTAACCTATACATAAGTTGCATAAGTGCGTCATTTTTAAGAAATTATACCATACATACGTTAATTATATAAAAAAGTATAGTATAGTGTCTTTTATGTATATATCAATTTTCAAAGTAGTCTTAAAACTTTAGTTATTAATTAATCAACCTTTATCTCAGTAGTCATTAAAATTAAAAAAAAAAAACCCTACTAATTAGTGTATATACATAAAAGTGGAAGAATGTTATTTACTCTAAAGATGCATTCGTTTTACTATATCATCGGTCACACAATGATCATAACAACATCAAAAAGTTTGGTGTAAATTAACAATATATATAATAAACTAAATTGTTAAAATTTATGTGTGTGTGTGTAAATTCTCTAATAGTTTCATATAATAAAATTGTAGGAAGATATAATGGGGCATTGTCGCCAAGTTAGATTATTTTATTTTGCCATTGCACTTCAATCATAACTATGTGGACATTAGCAACGGTTAATTGCTAACAAGATGGCAATATGGCAATATTATTGATGTTAAAATTAATGGCTTTATAGACCAAATTGGTACGGACCATATTTGTAAGGTAAACACCATCAAACAATAATACATTTTATTATAATATTATATATGTTTGATAATTATATTTTTCCAATCTCGGCGTGATAATTATAAGTTTCTTAAACAATTAACTTATAAAGTTTTGAAATGATTTCATGTATACCTTGGTAGCTAAATAAGTCTTTTATCATTAGTTATTATTACACTACTATTATAATTATAATTCTTATTAATTCATTAAGTCGGTGAGGGGTTTTTGGTGGCCCCTTTTTTTTGTGTATTTATAAGTTTGTTTTGGGTGTGAGTTTGAGGTTTGGGGATGAGGTTTTTTTTATGGGTTGTTTTCGGTTTTTTATTTTGTACTGTGTCGCATTTTTACGATTTTGATGTTTGTCTGTTTTGTGTATGGTGTTGGACTTTGATTTAGTTTTTTAGTTCTTATGTTTTGGTGTGTTATGGATTTGAGATTTTGATGTGTTTTACTTTGGGTATTTTGTAGTTTTGAACATTTATTTTGATTTTGGTTTAGGGTTACATTAAAACTCGCATAGACGCGGCAACGCGCGGCGCCAAAACCTAGTTCTTATTAATCCCTTTTGTCGGTGGGGTTTTTGGTTTTTTTTTTGTTTTGTTTTGTTTTGTTTTTGTGTATGTGTTTTTATAGGTTTGTTTTGGGTGTGGGTTTGACGTTTGAGGGTGGGGTTTTTATGTGGGTTGTTTTCGGTTTTCTATTTTGGACTGTGTCGCATTCTTGCGATTTTGATGTTCGTATGTTTTATGTATGGTGTCAGGCTTTGATTTAGTTTTTTAGTTCTGTATGTTCTGGTGTGTTATGAATTTGAGGTTTTGGTGTCTTTTACTTTGTGTATTTTGCTAATTTTTTGGTTTTGAACATTTATTTTGATTTTGATTTAGGGTTACATTAAAACTCACATAGATGCGGCAACGCGCGGTGTCAAAACTTAGTTTGTATATTATTACACTAGAATAATCAAAGAGTTCTCTAATAAACTTAGTAGTTGTCAAAAAGGAGTCAGAAAGGTTATAAGTACTAAAACAAAATATCATAAAAGTTATATTTTTTACCTCATTAATTTGCTCTCTTTCTAATGATAAAAAAACACACCAATAGTTGACCATCGTTAAGAAATTCTTAATTAGTTTTTATCGGGCATGGACTTGTAACAGTTACTAGATTAAATCGTTGAGGAATCATAGGGAAACACTAGAATTCGCGGTCAAAACTTTCGTTTTCCTAGGTTTCATGCTTAATTAGCAATTAGAGTATGATTAGATCTTACTTTGGTTAAATACAAACCATCGTAACATATGTATGAAATCTTAAACACTCTATACCAATAACACATTAGATGTAGTATATAGAGCTTAAATGCCGTATGGTAGTTGCACACGGTTAGGTGGGACACTTTTGTGGGTCTTACATCATGAACCATTTGGGTTTGAAATGGTCCTTTAAACGCCCTCAGTGACTTCATAAATTACTTCTAATTGGAATAATTAACAATTCAAATGTCTCTTATTAAAGCAAAACGTTAGACCAATTCAAATAATTCCTCATTAATAAATAAGTGTGTGGTAGGCCATCTTATGCACTATAATGAAGCCAATATGTTTTTTTTAAGAAACTCTTGTTCGCTAACTAGACAACATACTTGATTTCTAATTTCATTTCTTGTACGCCCAAATATATGTGTATGTGTGTATATATGAATGTGTATATTAAGTATTATGTGTGTATGTATGTCCGAGTTAGGATCATTTGATAACTCACAAATATTTTTGGAACCGGTAGAACTTATATCAATACTCAATTTTTTAATGTTCTATAAAAAGAATGATTGAAAGATAATATTTATGTGCCTCTTTTTAAAGTTAAAATTAAAAAGAAAATAATAAACGAAATTATAATATACATAAGTGTAGCTTAACATATAAACTAAAAACATTCGAAAAATCACGTTGAAAATATGTGTTAAAAGTATAAAATTTAAAAAGTGTGAACTATATAATTCTCGCAGTTCTTAAGACATTTATAAGTTCTCAAATGGTTCTAACTCAGTTTAGGATCATTTAATAACTGGTCATAAAATCTTAAAAACTAGGAGAACTTTTATTAACAGTTAGCTTTTTATGTTTATTAAACAAAAAAATGAAATATAATATTTAATTGACGCTTTTGAAATTCAAAAAGAAAAAAAATGAAATTATAAACTAAACATGTGTAAGTCATATGTAATTTATAACATCTATATATTTTTAGCGAAACATATAAAAAACTAAAAACATTTGAAAACATTACTATGAAATTCAAAAGAAAAAAAAGCAGAATTATAATCTAAACATATGTAAATCATATGTAGATTATAATATGTACACGTTTGTAACTAAACATGAAAAAAATAATAAAAATACATCTGAAAACATTACTTCGATCATTATAACCCTATAAAAGTATCTTAAGAAATACAATGAACTAATATATAAAAATTGAAATGTTAATATTTAATAAAGAACAAGAGAGATTATAAAATTGATGCCACTATAAGAATAATGATGATTAAGAGTTTGATACCAAGGAGTAATGTTCGTGTTGATACTATCAACAAAGTGACAAAACCTCCACTTATTCCCACTTTGTATATACCATCTAACGAGGAGGAATCATTATTAAGATCACAAACACTAATCAGACAATGCAAGCAACAACACCCATATAACCAAATAAAATAAAACTTTCATGTGCTTGGTAATCATTTGAATCACTTGGGCACTTACTATTTTCATTAAGGAAATGAGATACCTATTTTGTTTAAATAAAAATATGAAATATTTATAATTTCGATTTGCATTTGGATATGTACGATTTGATGTCTCTTCAAATTTGATTTGATTTTATACTTTAATTCATACCCTGTGCTAGTTAAATTTTTTTAAAAAATAGTAAAATTAAAATAGTTGAAGACGTTCAGCGAACAGTTTGTTTCAGCGAACAGTTCGTGAACTGTTCAGCGGAAAGTTCGTTTATGTTTGTTTGTTTAGTAATTAATAAACGAACATGAACAAAATTTCGCTCGTTTAGTTAAATGAACGAACATGAACACAAGCCACGTTCGTTCATTTATGTTCGTAAACATTCAATAATGTGTTCGTTTATGTTCGTCAATGTCCGTTTGTGAACTATCGATAATGTGTTCGTTTATGTTTGTTAATGTGTTCGTTTATATTCTTACTTTTTGTGTTAGTTTTTTATGGCTATTATATCAAATATTTTTTGATATTTATGTTAAGTACTTATTTATTTTGATTGATTTTGTGTAATGTTTGTAATAAAAATGTGAATTTTATTCTAAAGAAAATCTATAATTATTTGTATTTGTTTGTGTTCATTATGTTCATGAACAGTTATTTGTATTTGTTTGCTTTTGATTGTGTTTATTTGTGTTCAGTAAGTGTTCGTGAACAGTTCATGAAAATGTTCATTTTCTTAATGAACGAACACGAACAAAGAATCTCGTTCGATAAGTGTTCGTGGACAATTTATGAACAAGTATATTTCTTAACAAACGAACACGAACAAAGTCTTGATCGTGTTCGTTCGATTCGTTTGCAGCCCTAGTTGAAACATTAACACAATGACCATTAGGCTATATAATACAAAGTAGTTAGATCCCCAGGTATGGGTTTAAACATAGTTGTAAGATGCTAAGAATCTTATTTTATCCGCTAACCCCTTTAGATAACCAGGTTATAAGGATTTTAATATCAATATCATGTTAAGTTTTTTTTCACATGATCACTAGATAATATAAAGATGCTATAAAATGGTATCATGTAAGTAACTCAACAATTTTCACTAAGGGTTATTATATATACCCTATATAATACCCAAAATAATAAGTTTGGGAAACCTCAGGGACTATTTATGTAAATATATAAAAAAAATGCTGCTTTCTTCTCCACCTCAGAGACCCACGATTTCCACCCATGTTCTCGGGACTTTTCCAGCAATTGATCGCACTAACACTTTTATTAATCAAAGTAATACCGCAATATCGAACCTTTAATCATTATTAAGCTTCCATTGAGATCAATTTCATCAAAATCAACAAAAACAAACCATTCGAGCTCCACAAAACCGTCGACCTGCAACTCCTATCAAAATCCCATCTCTGATCGGTTTTAACAAGATTTGATAAGGGGCTTTTGTTTGTAATCATCATACGAAACTTCCTAATTTGATTTTCATCAAGGATTGGTCACCCAACGATCACCACTTGACCGCGACCTGTTCTTCGATCAGTTCAGCTTCATTTCATCATCATAAAGGTAATTAAAGCTACCTACATACTCGATTTTAGTCTAGGAATGAAAGCCCCAACATAGATTTGGCTATTAACATCGATTTGATGTTCAATTGAATCGAAATCGTTTCTAGGGTTTATACGGTTTGGAATTTGGGGATTTTGGATTCGGGATTGGTTAACAGGTAATTGAACACACCTATTAGCTCGATTTTAGATGGGGATTAAAAGCCCTAAACTTCCGTTGATTAACATACTCGTTTGGATGTTCAATTTTGGGTAAATCGATTCTAGGGTTTAGGATGTGAAATTGGGGATTTTTGGATTTGGGTTTGGTTAAAACAAATTAAAACCAATTCATTTCAGGCGCAGGCACCCTAGCCTGCTGGTTAAAGCGTAAGAGGGATAGGCAAGGGGTCACGGGTTCGAACCCGAGCCCCTGCCATATTTTTTTTAAAGCCCTATTTAGCCTTTAAAAATTATGTAAAAATTCCTAAAAATTATAAAAATCCTTTTATAAACTCCGTTTATTTTTAAAATCATCAACCTTAGTTTCTGTAATTTTCCTTAGATTTAAACCTTTATAAAACAACATAACAAAGACATTTAGTTTAATTATTTTTATGGAATCTTTTAAATAAATGGTAAAAACCAGATTAAATATAAGACTTCTTTTATAAAAGTGCCCAAATAAATTTTCTGTAAATTAGTTTGTTAAAACCTTAACAATTTATATTTATATTATTAACAAACGTTATAAATAGGTTATTTTGTTGAATTAAGCTCGTATTTTACAGCCAACTTACAGAGGCCATAACTTCTTCATAACAGATTCAAATCAGTTAAACCTTATATCCATGACGAAGTTCGTCGAAAAACGAATCTGTTGATATATAAAACATAGAAAAACTCATTCGTTTAGACCTCCAAATAGTCGTTTGGCCTTTGGTATTTTACTAGTCGTCTAACATTATTTGTTATGCTATGACTCGTTTGACTTGTTAGTTTTTACCTATTGAAGGCTTACAGCATGCAATATATATTTTATAAGTTGTACTCATTATTGCATGTTCCTATAAATGTTCTATTGATATGTTATATGTTGGTAGTTGTACTACCATTTGATTTGATACTCTGTTACCCGAGCTCTCCGACATGTCATTGTGGCGTCAATGATGTGACAATTTTCGTGACGGTGTGTAATAAATCGTTCACGGCGTCTCCGTTAACACGTTAGTACTCAGGTAGTACTTTGGCCATAATATCTGGGAGGCGGATGGATCGGTCTTAGTTCAGTTTAGTTCAGTTCAGTTCAGTTCAGTTCAGTTCCGGGGGATGGAATCATATGTGTACGCCCCATACACCATCTCATTAGTGCATAGTCTAGCTAGCTATGTACTTATCAGTTCAGTTTTGGCTCTGGGTACTTCTTATATTACACGACTTATTTTGTTTGTATATACGCGTCGTGTAGATCAGTTCAGTTCAGTATTACATGTTCAGTTCAGTATCAGTATTATATGTTTAGATTCAGATTTCCGTTTTCCATATCATATGATCAGTTCAGTATCAGATATCAGTATGTTATGCTTCCTATCATGACTATTGTTATTTCCGTCACTGTGCAACTTTTGGCTCAGCCGTATTTTCTTTCGTGGTGTTTTTCTTATTTGATTGTAGGTAATCAGGGTAATCTGGGAAATCAGTGAAGAGTGGTTGGAGATCAAGATTGTATTTTACTTAAATTGATGTAATAAACAACTTAATTAGGTTCTTTCGGATTATGGAGTTTGTTTGAATTTATTTCATTTTGACAATCTCTTTAATATCATGGATTTGGTTTTTGATTTGATATCTGTAATAGTGACACGTCAGCCTCTCCGGGTTGGGGTGTTATAGTTATGGTATCAGAGCAAAGGCTCTTTCCTGTAAAAAACTTAAACTTTAAAATAAACTTGTGAGGTAATGGGTAGATGTTGGGTTAGGATCTAATTTTGTTCCCAATCTAAATTCCAGTATTCACACGTGTATCTTCATTTCAGATGGCTCCTAAGAGACGTGTGAAGAACCGCAATAACTCGAATGGCCCCTCATCTGATACTCCTCTTGAAACCCTCATTGCTAATGCCGTAAACGCTGCTATTTCTGGAATACTCCCTAATCTGATGACTCAGACTGCTCAAACAGTCATCCAGCAGATGCAACAGGCAAATTCGGAGGGAAACAACACAGGACCTCCACCCGATGGAAATAACTCAGAGCCACCTTCTGGCGGGAACAACACAGGAGCACCTTCCGGTGATAATACAGCACCACCCCGTGATGGTATTCATGTCTGGTTGGAACGTTTTCAGAAGCAGAGGCCTAAGTCTTTCAGTACTTCTAGCGATCCGGTCGAGGTGCAAAATTAGATCAATCATATTGAGAAATTGTTTGAGGTACTTGGTGTTGAGGACGTATTATATACATATATATGTCTTATCCAACACTGATAGTAAATGCCCTAGGTATGATCTCCGGTACCCTTTGCATAGGAAAGCGGGATATTTATGTCTTATTTGATACGGGCGCTACGCATTCTGTCGTATCTCTTTTGTTTGCTAAGTACTTAAGGACTGCACCGACTGCGTTAGAGCACGCTTTGGCTATTACGACTCCATTAGGAGAGTCGACTATCATCTCGCATGTCTATAGAGATTGTTCGATCAGAATCGAGTCTATTATTCGTAAAGCTGATTTGTTTCCTATGCAAATGAGTGACTTTGATGTCATACTTGGTATGGACTGGTTAACTCGACATCACGTTACTATCGAATGCCAGACTCATCGTGTTTTATTTGGAAATCCTCAATGCCCTGAACTCGTTTATCAAGGGACTCAGCCTCGGAAATCGTTGAAAATCATCTCTGCGTTTAAGGCTCAGAAACTCTTATCGCACGGTTGCGAGGGATTCCTAGCTTCAGTGAAAGCTACATCTTCTGAAAAGCCGAATATATCTGATTATTCGATTGTATGTGATTTTCCTGACGTGTTTCCTGAGGATTTACCCGGACTTCCACCAGATCGCGAGGTAGAATTCACTATTGATCTTATTCCAGGTGCTGAGCCGATTTCTAAGGCACCGTATCGTATGGCACCTATGGAGCTTAAGGAGTTAAAGGAGCAGTTACAGGAATTACTAGATTTGGGATTTATTAGGCCAAGCGTCTCACCTTGGGGCGCACCGGTCCTATTCGTGAAGAAGAAAGATGGTTCTATGAGACTCTGCATTGACTACAGAGAACTCAACAAGATCACTATCCGTAATCGTTACCCTCTGCCTCGTATTGATGATTTATTTGATCAGCTTCAGGGTGCAAAGTGTTTCTCTAAAATCGATCTGAGGTCTGGTTACCATCAGTTAAAGATCAAGGATTCTGACATCCCTAAATCTGCCTTCCGTACTCGGTATGGTCACTATGAGTTCCTGGTTATGCCGTTCGGGTTAACTAATGCCCCGGCCGTGTTCATGGACCTAATGAACCGAGTCTTTCGCAAGTTCCTCGATAAGTTCGTCATTGTATTTATCGACGACATCTTAATTTATTCTAAAAGTAAGGAGGAGCATGAGAATCATCTTCGTATCGTGCTCGAAACACTACGTGAAAAGAAGCTTTATGCTAAATTTTCAAAGTGTGAATTTTGGCTAAGCAAGGTAGCCTTTTTGGGTCATGTCGTTTCTGCGGATGGTATTATGATGGACCCTGCTAAAATAGAGGCGATCACTAAGTGGCCTAGACCGACCTCAGCCACAGAAGTCCGTAGTTTCTTTGGCCTTGCTGGTTACTATCGCAGATTTGTCGAAGGTTTTTCTGTTATAGCTCTACCCCTTACGCAACTGTTAAGGAAAGGGGTTAAGTATTCTTGGAATGATGAACGAGAGAAAAGTTTTGAAGAGCTCAAGAAAAGATTGGTGTCTGCTCCTGTTCTCACACTTCCATCGGGCACGGGTGGATATCAGATTTACAGCGATGCCTCTAAAAAGGGACTTGGATGTGTGCTAATGCAGCATGGTAAGGTCATTGCATATGCTTCACGGCAGTTGAAACCTTACGAGGTTAATTATCCTACGCATGATCTTGAACTCGCTGCTGTTATTTTCACGTTGAAAATATGGCGTCACTATCTTTACGGAGAGACTTGTGATATTTTTACTGATCATAAGAGCTTGAAATATATCTTCACACAAAAGGAACTAAACATGAGGCAGAGAAGATGGTTAGAGTTGTTAAAAGATTATGATGCCAATATTCAATATCATCCGTGAAAGGCCAATGTGGTGGCTGATGCTCTTAGCAGGAAGAGCTCAGGAACAGTAGCCTCCCTACAGTTACAACCTTAGAACATTACCGATCTTGATAGATTGGGTATTGGCCTACATATTGACAAGAGCGACGGATATCTCGCTAGACTTCAGATTGAGTCAGACTTAATATCCCGGATTAAGAACGCACAGAAAGACGATGGTGAACTCTGGGCAATCTTACAGAATGTGGAGATTGGTAAACAATCAGAATTCAGAGTAGATGAGCATGGAGTAATCTGGTGTGGTAAACGTTTATGTGTGCTTAATGATTCTTCTCTTCGAGAATCGTTATTAGTTGAGGCACATAGTTCTCCGTTTTCTATTCATCCAGGATCTACTAAGATGTATCGTGATATTCGTCAGAATTTCTGGTGGAATGGTATGAAAGAAGACGTGGCTAGATTTGTTAGCAGATGTCTTACTTGTCAGCAGGTCAAGATTGAGCATCAGAGAGCTAGTGGTTTGCTTCAGCCACTACCTATTCCTGTATGGAAATGGGATGATATTTCCATGGATTTTGTGACAGGGTTGCCAAGGACATTTAAGAAAAATGATGCGATATGGGTTGTCGTTGACAGATTGTCAAAGTCAGCTCACTTTCTCCCAATTCAGCAAGGATTTTCGGTTAGCAAACTATCTGAAGTGTTTACACAAGAGATTGTTAGACTTCATGGCACTCCGGTGTCCATCGTGTCTGATCGAGACCCGAGGTTCACTTCTCGTTTTTGGAAGGGTTTGCAAGCTGCATGGGGTACCAAGTTGAGGTTTAGTACGGCGTTTCATCCTCAGACTGACGGTCAGTCGGAGCGTACTATTCAGACACTTGAGGACATGCTTCGAGCTTGTGCTTTAGAGTGGACTGGGAACTGGGATGAGTACTTGTGTTTGGTCGAGTTTGCTTACAACAATAGTTGGCAAGCTAGCATTAGCATGGCACCTTTCGAATTATTGTATGGTCGTAAATGTAGAGCACCTATTTGTTGGGAAGAGGTCGGTGAAAGAGTCATCGAAGGACCCGAGTTAGTTCAGAGCACGAATGAGAAAGTTGCTATTGCTAGAGAAAAGTTAAAGGAAGCTTAAAGTAGACAGAAAAGCTATGCAGACCGACACCGTCGACTTTTGGAGTTTAAGGTCGGTGACAAAGTATTCCTGAAGGTTTCGCCTTGTAAAGGCATGCGACGTTTTGGTCTAAAAGGGAAACTTAGTCCACAGTTTATCGGACCCTTTGAGGTTCTAGAAAGAGTTGGTGAGGTTTCGTATCATTTGGCTTTACCACCTCAACTGTCACATGTGCATAACGTCTTTCATGTATCTCTTTTAAGGGGATACAATTATCATCCTATTCACGTGGTTAACTACCCACTTCACTTGATTCGTGAGGATTTATTATTCGAGGAAGAACCAGAAGCTATCCTTGACCGACAAGAACGCATTATGCATAGGAAAACTATTCCTTTTGTTAAAATATTATGGAAAAACCATTCCGAACGCGAAGCTACATGGGAGATAGAAGATGAAATCCGTTCTCAATATCCGTATCTATTTACCTCTTAGTTATTATCTTTTATATGTTTCTGCTATCAGTTATGAAGTTATCAGTATCTACTTCTTGAACATCACATTAGTCATCTCTTATACGATTTCGTCTAATCGAATCGATTCCATTTCAGCAATTGAATAATTATGAGTTATTTTGTTCACTTGTTGAGTTTTACTCCTCTGTGTACGTTATGTCATGTCTTTGTTTGATCTGTACCTACCAATTTCGCGGACGAAATTGTTTTAAGGGGGTAGAATTATAATACCCAAAATAATAAGTTTGGGAAACCTCAGGGACTATTTATGTAAATATATAAAAAAAATGCTGCTTTCTTCTCCACCTCAGAGACCCACGATTTCCACCCATGTTCTCGGGACTTTTCCAGCAATTGATCGCACTAACACTTTTAATAATCAAAGTAATACCGCAATATCGAACCTTTAATCATTATTAAGCTTCCATTGAGATCAATTTCATCAAAAATCAACAAAAACAAACCATTCGAGCTCCACAAAACCGTCGACCTGCAACTCCTATCAAAATCCCATCTCTGATCGATTTTAACAAGATTTGATAAGGGGCTTTTGTTTGTAATCATCATACGAAACTTCCTACCAATTTAATTTGATTTTCATCAAGGATTGGTCACCCAACGATCACCACTTGACCGCGACATGTTCTTCGATCAATTCAGCTTCATTTCATCATCATAAAGGTAATTAAAGCTACCTACATACTCGATTTTAGTCTAGGAATGAAAGCCCCAACATAGATTTGGCTATTAACATCGATTTGATGTTCAATTGAATCGAAATCGTTTCTAGGGTTTATACGGTTTGGAATTTGGGGATTTTGGATTCGGGATTGGTTAACAGGTAATTGAACACACCTATTAGCTCGATTTTAGATGGGGATTAAAAGCCCTAAACTTCCGTTGATTAACATACTCGTTTGGATGTTCAATTTTGGGTAAATCGATTCTAGGGTTTAGGATGTGAAATTGGGGATTTTTGGATTTGGGTTTGGTTAAAAGAAATTAAAACCAATTCATTTTAGGCGCAGGCGCCCTAGCCTGCTGGTTAAAGCGTAAGAGGGATAGGCAAGGGGTCACGGGTTCGAACCCGAGCCCCTGCCATATTTTTTTTAAAGCCCTATTTAGCCTTTAAAAATTATGTAAAAATTCCTAAAAATTATAAAAATCCTTTTATAAACTCTGTTTATTTTTAAAATCATCAACCTTAGTTTCTGTAATTTTCCTTAGATTTAAACCTTTATAAAACAACATAACAAAGACATTTAGTTTAATTATTTTATGGAATCTTTTAAATAAATGGTAAAAACCAGATTAAATATAAGACTTCTTTTATAAAAGTGCCCAAATAAATTTTCTGTAAATTAGTTTGTTAAAAACCTTAACAATTTATATTTATATTATTAACAAACGTTATAAATAGGTTATTTTGTTGAATTAAGCTCGTATTTTACAGCCAACTTACAGAGGCCATAACTTCTTCATAACAGATTCAAATCAGTTAAACCTTATGTCCATGACGAAGTTCGTCGAAAAACGAATCTGTTGATATATAAAACATAGAAAAACTCATTCGTTTAGACCTCCAAATAGTCGTTTTTGTAACAGCTAGCAGTTCTGCGCAGCTGTAAAGATCCACGTTTTTCTCATATTTCGGTAATCCAAATCAGAAACTTTTCTAAATTAAAGTTGTTTAGAAATCACTAATCTAGTAAACTGGAGATTTTCAGAATTTTTAAACGTCGTTTAGTATTTTTAACGAGTGCGAAAAGACAAGGGCAGAACTGGAATTTTTCCAATCTGAAATAAGAAGATCCAAACTATAATTTGCGTTACGTTATCGTAGGTTCTCGCGGCGTTAACCGAGCTTAGACCTTGTTTCTGATTATTGACATTCGTGTATAAGGTACGGATTCTGTTTCTTTGTTATTATAGTATTCACTTTTGTTTCCATTACTTTATAGTACGGATTCTGTTTCTTTGTTATCATAGTATTCACTTTTGTTTCCGTTACTTTGTAGTACGGATTCTTGGTTACCTTTATCATAGTATAAATTCTGTTCTGTTACTTTGTAGTACAGATTTTGATGCCATGTTTCCGTTAATATAACTCGTTTGGCCTTTGGTGTTTTACTAGTCGTCTAACATTATTTGTTATGCTATGACTCGTTTGACTTGTTAGTTTTTACCTATTGAAGGCTTACAGCATGTATATATTTTATAAGTTGTACTCATTATTGCATGTTCCTATAAATGTTTTATTGATATGTTATATGTTGGTAGTTGTACTACCATTTGATTTGATACTCTGTTACCCGAGCTCTCCGACATGTCATTGTGGCGTCAATGATGTGACAATTTTCGTGACGGTGTGTAATAAATAGTTCACGGCGTCTCCGTTAACACGTTAGTACTCAGGTAGTACTTTGGCCATAATATCTGGGAGGCGGATGGATCGGTCCTAGTTCAGTTTAGTTCAGTTCAGTTCAGTTCAGTTCCGGGGGATGGAATCATGTGTGTACGCCCCACACACCATCTCATTAGTGCATAGTCTAGCTAGCTATGTACTTATCAGTTCAGTTTTGGCTCTGGGTACTTCTTATATTACATGACTTATTTTGTTTGTATATACGCGTCGTGTAGATCAGTTCAGTTCAGTATTACATGTTCAGTTCAGTATCAGTATTATATGTTTAGATTCAGATTTCCGTTTTCCATATCATATGATCAGTTCAGTATCAGATATCAGTATGTTATGCTTCCTATCATGACTATTGTTATTTCCGTCACTGAGCAACTTTTGGCTCAGCCGTATTTTCTTTCGTGGTGTTTTTCTTATTTGATTGTAGGTAATCAAGGTAATCCGGGAAATCAGTGAAGAGTGGTTGGAGATCAAGATTGTATTTTACTTAAATTGATGTAATAAACAACTTAATTAGGTTCTTTCGGATTATGGAGTTTGTTTGAATTTATTTCATTTTGACAATCTCTTTAATATCGTGGATTTGGTTTTTGATTTGATATATATAATAGTGACACGTCAGCCTCTCCGGGTTGGGATGTTACACCCTAGTACCGTACGACTGCTTCTTAACTCCCTTGAAAATATTCACATCCATTTAACTTTAATCATGTATATATCATCAGAAATCATCCATCTAAGTGACAATGACTAAGGAGAAACATTTTTCAAATTCACTAGCTTTAATAAACATGCGTATTCTACGGATTAAATAAATAAAATATTAAATATAATAAATAATTATTAGTTAAAAACGATATTATAAGATAAAATATGATTAAAATTACGTATAACTAAGAACTATAAATAATTAAATAATTAGATCAACTTTTTAAATTTTCTTTGTTTAAAAATAAAAATAAAATATTTTGTTTTAAAACAAATCGTTTAAAAGAATATCATTTTTAACAATTTCCTTATTATAAATCCAAAATTTATTTTTTTTGGCTGACAAAAAAATTACTTTAAAAAAATTATTTTAGTATATTTTATATTTTAAAAAAGTTTGATGTTTAAAAAAATTTCTTATTTTATAGAAAATTAGTTTCTTTAGAATAATATTAATAAAAGATCTCTTATTAATATATTAAAAAAACTATTTTAATCTCAAAACGAGTTAAATAATGTTGTTAATAATTAATGTAGTTATTATTTAATAGAGAAGAGAAACAAAAAAAGTTTTAATTATTATTTTATTAAAATAAGGAGATTTGTAACTCTTAACAATTAATCATCACCTTATGAACGTATTTTGTCATCTCAATTTTGCGCTATATAATTCTACCATATTCATAGTTATTCCTCCACTGGAAATTGTTTTTAATTCATTCCCCTTCACATATTTTAGTTACAAACATACCAGGCGTGTTTTTATTGCCACCACATACATTTTGAGTCATAAGTTTCAGTTTGCTTAAAGTAACGAATACAACACCTATTCATAAGTTTTATTGGTTATGAAAATGTTTAAGTTATAGTCGTTATACTACCAAAATTTGTATAAATTATCTAATTCTTACATCTTTTGTTAAACCGTGGATTGAATTCACCCATACGTTATGAATTCACCAAAGGCAAGGCCCGATTTGTTGCAAGAATTTGTTTTTAGTTATTGTAGTTTTGTATTTATTTTTTAAATTTTAATAAAGGGTTGGGTCATACAAACACCCTAGGTATCAACACACCAAGTTGTTTCTTTGCGGTCATACAAGAGCTTAATGGTTCCTTTGCGGTCTTGGACCTGCCTTTGAAACCTTTTCCACTACCATTCACAATTCCCGACCTCTTCCCTCCTTCACCGATCTGCTTACCCGGGCTGAAAATCACGAGTTGTTTCTCCGCACTATTCATGGTCACTCCACACCTCCTGTGGTGTTTGCTGCTCAAGGTCATCGCCCGCCCTCTCCTTCTCGGGGTCGTGGGACTCGCCCTTATAGTGGCTTTGTCGCCAGCAGCCCCCGTGGTGGTGGTCGTGCACGTGGTCATCGCCCACCACATTGCCAGTTATGTCGCCAAGATGGACATTTGCTAATACTTGCCCGAGTTTGCGAAGCTTTGCATCACACCACACTTCTCCTCCTTCGGCTGATGCGTTAGCAACTGCCTTTCAGTCGCAGTGTCATGTCTACTCTTCGGGACCAGATTGGTACGTGGACTCGGGGGCCACCGATCATATGACGCCCAATGTCGATTCTATATCTAATCTTTCTCCTATTTCAGGTAATGATTCGGTTACCTTTGGTAATGGAACAACTCTTCCTGTGACTCACAAATGTGACTTCACTCTTTCTAATAACCTGTTTCTCAAAGATATCTTGTTGTTCCTCAACTAACCAAACCACTCTTATCCATTAGCAAGTTGACTAAAGATAATCTTGTTGATGTTGTTTTGTCCTATCCTTTTTTCTCTATACAGGACAGGCAGACCAAGCAGGTTCTAGCTCAAGGAGGGTGTGAGAATGGTCTTTATGTTCTCCAACCAGACCATCAAGTTTTATTTGCCTCTACATGTCCTAAAGCCTCGTTTGAGACTTGGCACTCTCGTTTGGGTCACGTCCATTTTGATGTTATTAATAAATTACAAAAATTGGGATTAACATCTGTTTCTGCTTTATTGCCTAAACCAACTACTTGCACATCTTGTCAACTTGCAAAAAGTCACCGCCTTCCATTTAATAATAATGAAAAAAGGGCATTGCATCCTTTAGATCTTGTTCATTGTGATCTTTGGGACCATCCCCGGTTAGCACTAGTGATAACTACCGATATTATGTCATTTTTATTGACTATCACTCTCGGTTCACTTGGTTCTATCCATTACGATTAAAATCTGACTTTCCTAGTGTTTTAAAAACCTTTATTAAGTTAGTCCAAAATCAATTCTCTTGCAAGATAAAAACATTTCAAAGTGACGGTGGAACCGAATTTATCAACCATAAAGTTCGGGACTTGTTTGAGGGAAATGGTACCTTTCACCGTTTATCATGTCCCTATACTCCTCAACAAAATGGACGAGTTGAACGAAAACACCGCCACATTGTGGAAACGGGTTTATCCATGTTGTTCAACTCTCATCTTCCTACATCATTTTGGGTTGATGCTTTCTCCTCAGCGGTGTACATCATTAATCGCCTTCCTTCCTCGGCTCTTGAAGGAAAATCACCTTATGAAATAGTTTACAAACAATTTCCCAACTACACCTCACTCCGGGCTTTCGGGTGTCGTGTCTTCCCATACCTTCGGATTACTCTGAACACAAGCTTTCTCCAAGGAGCATACCATGCATCTTCATTGGCTATAGTCCGGCTTACAGGGGCTACCGATGTCTTGACCCACACTCATCTCGCGTATACATTACGCGGCATGCTCGATTTGATGAGACTATTTTTCCAACTCTTGAAAACAATTCTCATCACTCGCCTACCACTCATGATTTCTCAACCTTTATTGATCCACCCTCAGTTCCTGTGCAACCACCTACCATTCCCTCAACAAACTCAACACATGACACCACCTCCCCTTGTTCCCTGTGCATCGACAATCCTCCCTCACCAACCTCATCTTCCCTGGCCCCACCACATGCCTCCCTTCCATTCCCTGTTCATTCCCATGACACCACTGTTTCCCCAACCACTATCGTACCACCCCTCCCTGATAGCCCCACACAACCCACTGCTCCCACATCTCCCTCTTCCTTGGATAATCCCGCACCACCACTACTCCACCATCACCTGCCACCACTCACCCGCCCCCACTTATCCCTACTCATCCCATGATTACCCGAGCAAAAGATGGCTTTTTCAAACCCCGACATCGGGCTGATCTCTTGTAAATCATTTCCAGCCCTCTGCATCATGCGTTATTCACTACCAAGACCCCAAAGGGTTATGCCTCTGCCTCTAAGGACCCAAAGTGGGTTGACGCCATGCTTCGGGAGCTTGATGCTCTTCACAAAAACAACACTTGGTCGTTTGTCCCTCATCCCCATGATCGCGATGTTGTGGGGTCCAAGTGGTTGTTTCGCACCAAGTTCAACTCACATGGCATGATTCAAAAGTACAAAGCCAGACTCGTTGCTCAGGGTTATAGTCAAACCCCTGGACTCGACTATTCTTACACTTTTAGTCCCGTGATCAAAGCTTCTACCATTCGTGTAGTTCTTTCGCTTGCTGTTCTCAATCAATGGCCGCTGCATCAACTCGATGTCAACAATGCATTCTTACATGGGCAACTTAATGAGTGTATATTTACAGAACAACCTCCAGGCTTTGTCAATGCACAATATCCGAATCATGTGTGCAAGTTAAATAAGGCGCTATACGGGCTCAAGCAAGCGCCCCGCACCTGGTTCCTTCGGTTAAGCAACTTCCTTCTTGCCAATGGTTTTACTTGTAGCAGGGCCGACACATCTTTGTTTATCTTTAAACGTGACTCCTGCATTATGTATCTCCTCGTTTATGTTGATGATCTTATTCTCACCAGAAATCAGGATGCCACCCTTAAGTCTTTCATCTCAACGTTGAATAAAGAATTTGCTATAAAAGACATGGGTGCTCTCAGTTACTTCCTTGGACTTGAAGTCACACATACCTCCACGGGTTTATTCCTTAATCAAGCTAAATATGCTCATGAGATATTAGATCGTGCCCACATGCTGGATGCTAAGCCTGCCTTCACACCTCTTGCCACCAACACCTGCTTCTCCACTCAAGGTGAACCTTTCTCTGACCCATCCCTTTATCGTTCCTTGTTGGTGCTTTACAGTACTTGACTGTCACGTGACCGGACATATCATATGCGGTCAATCAAGTCAGCCAATTCCTACATGCTCCCACTATTGACCACTTTGTGGTGTTAAACGGATTCTTCGGTACATTAAGGGCACAACTACATTTGGTCTCACCTTCACCAAACCCACTCATGCATCCCTTCTTGGCTTTTCCGATGCTGATTGGGTCAGGTGTCTTGAGACTTGACGTTCTACCTACGGGTTCTCCATATTCTTGGGGGGAACCTTGTCTCATGGTGTGCTAAGAAGCAGCCTACAGTTTCACGCTCCAGTTGTGAGTCCGAATACAGAGCCATGGCTAATACTGCTGCTGAACTCATATGGATAACCCATTTACTTACTGAACTTCATGCTCTCCCAGCCATTCGTCCTACTTTGCTTTGTGACAATCGCAGTGCTCTGTTTCTCACTCAAAATCCTATTTCTCACAAAAGAATGAAGCACATTGAACTGGATTATCACTTTATAAGGGAACTAGTCACCTCCGAAAAGCTTCACACCAATTTATACCAACCAAGCTCCAGGTGGCTGACATATTTACAAAGAGTCTTCCTCGACCTCAGTTTGAATCATTTCGAGATATGCTTTGCCTTGGTCCGCCACCGGTTCGCTTGGGGGGGGGGGGCTATCAACACACCAAGTTTATAACTTTATAATATTCGTGTTCGTATTGTAATTTGTCTATTCTTGTTTGGTCTTTATGTAACTATTGTATCTATATATTCTCATCTCCACTTATGTTGGAGATCATTGAGTGATGGTTAATACTAGGGTGTTCAAATTCGGATAGTGGATTTCACTATCCGAATCTGAATCCGAAATTTCAGATATCCGAAATTTCGGATTCGGATATCCAAATTCCAAAAAAATGTATTATTTAATAAATTTTAAAAAATATAATAATTTTTAATGAAATTTTTTGGATATCCCAAGTTTTTATTAAATATCTGAAATATTTAAAAACATCCAAAATATTTAATTAGTATATAATATTTTTAATTTTTTATAAAAATATTTCGGATATCCGAAATATCTAAAAATTCTCAAAATCAATATCCGAATCCGAATCCAAAATTTTGGATATCTGAATTTGGATTCGGATATTTCGGATTTAGTTTCGAATTCGGATATTTTTGAATACTTCTAAAACACCGGACACCCAATTATCTCTATCTCTCTCTATGTATCGATATGTATGTACCAATAATAGAAAGAGATAGAGAAAGAAAATAAATTAAGTGTACCAATAACATACCCATTTTATAAATTAGTTTAGTTTTAAGGTAATTTAAGAATAAATGAATATTATTATTATTATGTTAAATTAGTAATAACTACAGACGAATCACCGACGGTAAAAACCGACGACAAAAATAAAGGCATCGCTAAAACTTCTGGGCATCCACCAGTGAAGTGTTTGTCGTTAAGCATTTTAGGAAATCTATGTCTTTATAAGAGGTCAAGATATTCGTTAAGCTTTCGGGGTAATCATGACATTTAAATAAAAGGGAGGTCATGGGTTCAAGTCTTGTCACACCCCGACCGACGGCGGAATCATCGGAGCGGACGAGGGAATGATTGATTGTTCATAACTCATGATTGTCTAATTGTGTAGATAATATTAAAATCAGATTACATGATAACATGAATTTAATAGATACAAATACACAGTTAACGTCATAAATAATAATTGTCTTTTGTTTTGACTAAGTCCAGGTCTTATATGATCAAGTAGAAGTCCACTAGCTTGCTTAACCTGAAATCATGTGAGAAAATAAAGTCAGCTAACGAATAGCTGGTGAGTAATCATAGTTTTGAGTATACATATAGATTGATTGATTGATTGAGAATAATTCAATTCACAAGGTAACGTTAAGACTTATGTTGCAATAGTAAAACATATAGGTAAACTGACACAATAACAACCCCTTGACTTGACACTTGCAAATAATAGACTCCACACATACACCATAGTTTAACTCCTGCCTCTGGCACAATCACCACTCGACTATTCATATGGGGTGGGTTATCCAAACCAGTAGATCTACATTGTTGCCAGGATTGATTGATTCATTGAATTAGGGTTTTACTGTCGTCCAGTTTATCACAGTATGTTCACATAATTGTAAGTAATAACATAACCTGTCTTGAATTGAATTTAGAATGAAACAACAATAGAATATCATGATTGAATATATTGTATCACATGATTTCCCCCAAATAGGAAATGATATAAAAAGGGGATATGAATACTCACTTGATTGATGAAATTATCTGGATGTGATAGATTAGACACCAACGATTTCCTTACGATTAACCTAAGGAACGGTGCCTTGAATTAGAATAATAATAATGTGAGAAATGGGGAATAGGTTGGGTTTCCATTGAGATTAGGTTTTGAATGCTAGTTTAAATAATTTATTAGTTTGATTGTTTTGAAATAAATAAAATGAATTTGAAAGTCATTGTGTTTAGAATTTATTAAAATACATGTATCAGTATACGTATCGGTTTGATTTATTGTTAATGTGTGGGAAAATAATTAATTTTATTAATTAATTACATGATGATTAATTAATGTATTTAATTATTTAAATAACACAAAACAACTTTTGTAAATAATCTGTAAAATTATAAAATACGTATATTTACAATTATCTTGAAAAATTCGTAATTAAAGGTAATTACAATGCCCAATAATAATTTAAATTATTAAAAGTTCACTTTTATAGAATGAAGTTTTGTAATATTTGAAATTTTATTTATTTAAAACATTTAATAAAATGTAAAAATAAATTTCAGAAAATAATTTGGTGGTTTTAAAACTGTTAATGTTTGTAAAAACATTTTTATAGTTTTCTAGAATTTTTTCAGAATTTTATAGGCTTAAAAGGCCTAAAAAATAGGTGAGGTGGCCCGGGTTTGAACCCGGGACCTCCTGTTGGTCATGGAAGCACAGAACCAGTGGAACAAAGGGCCGCAGCCGCGAGGGAAGATTGTTTCTATTTGTTTTAAACCAGTATAACAAAAACCCCAATTTTCACATAAGAACCCTAGATCGAATCCCGACCAATTGAACCCCAATTCGATTTTGATAGCATTTGAAATCATGGGGCTTTTGTTCCCCATGACAAATCGAGTGTGTGGGTGTGTGTATTTACCCGAATGATGTTCGAATTGAAGCTGAACTGGTCGAGAGCAGGTCGCGGTTAATGTTGGTGATCGATTGATGATCAAATGATGATAACAATCGAATTAATCTTGAGGGAAGCTTCGTATGATGGTATTGATGCAATTCCTTATGTTAATTTTGAAGTTTGAAGCTCGAAGAAGATGAACACATCAGTTGCAGGTCCGCGGTATGGTGATGTCGAAGGTGGTGTTTAAATTCGTTTCAAGTGAAATGGAGAATGGGGGTCGATTAGAAACAGCTTTATGGTTGTTAGGATTCGTTTAATTCGATTAAAATGGGGTGTTAGTGCGATCTGTCGACTGTTAAAGTAGCCGACAACTCGTGGGAGGGAAAACAGGCTCTGAATCGCACTCACATTATCAAATTAGTGTGCCCACGTGATTCGATTCTCGTTGTAGAAGATATTGGACCGGTCTGGAGTAATTTAATCGAGTTTTGTGGTGGTTCGCCGGAGCCGTTGGCGGCGGTGGCCGGACGGTTGCCGGAAGTCGAGAGAGAAGAGAGAGAAAGCAATTTGATTTTTTTTCAATTTACACAAATGGTCCCTGAGGTTTAGATGTTTTTGTTATTTTATGCTCAAGGCTTTATTTAAAGTTTTTAAATTTACCAATCTACCCCCTGGACTTATAAAATTAATTGGATAATATATCAAATTATTGTTTGTTAAACTTTATAACTTTATAATTTGTAATATGACTTTCCATTTAGTTACTCATTATAAAATGATTAATAAATTTTATAATCTTCTATATAAAAAATTATTTATAATCCATAATTATTATAAGTTGTCTAAATGTTTCATAAATGAATAATTTATTTATTTATTATTATTTTTATTATTATCATTTTGATTATTGTAATATTGGAATTACCATCAACGTATTAAACTTAATTGTTTAATTAACTTTTATTACGAAATTACGCGATGTTACAAGTCTCACTTTAGGCAAAAATTATTTATAGTTGAGTCAGGTGGTTTTCTCAGCAATAAGTTTTCTTTTGGGGTTGAGGGTGCGGTCCCGGCTGGGAAAACTGATAGATGGACCCAATTAAAATAACCCTATCATATAAGAGGTCATACATTTACCGTTTAAAAAAAGGTACCCATGACACGTGTCAAGACTGCCATTATCTTGGTTTTAAAAAAAACTTGTCTGAGGCGCAAGGCGACCATAGGCGTAGAGGGGATCATTTTATGTCACACAAGACGATGTATGTACGAGAAGCGAGCCCCTACTTCGCTTTTTCTTGTGAAACGCCAAAGGCGGAAAGGATGCAATTTATGTACGGAAACATGAATTGAAGTTTTAACACAAAATAAAGAAGCAAGTGAAGAAATCGAAGCTTAGTTGTGACGAAGATGAAGATGGAGAAGAACATAAAGATGAGTTCAACCATTGATGGAGGAAGATGCTGGCTTTTAATCTTTAGGGTTATAACCTCGATTTAGTTTAATATATGGTTATATTAAGTTACACATTTCAACCTTATTGTTTTTTTTTATCAATTTAACCTAGCTAAAACTTTTTTTATATGTTTATTTGTTTTTCTTTTTATTTCATAAGAATTGTGCTTTATTAATTTGTCCATGTAGCTTTTTATGTTGTAAATGGAGGTTATTTATAGATTAAACAATATAAATCTTTAAGTTATCTACTTTTTATTATAAAAAGATTAATATTATAGTAAATATTATATGTAATTCAAACATGTTTATTAATACTTTGCGCTTCGCATACTAAATTCTGCCGTTTTTGCGTTTTGCACTTCTGTTTTATATCTTGTCATTTTTGTGCGCTTCTCGCTTTTTAAAAACCAAGGCCACTATGCTATTTAACGTATTGTAGATGTGCACTTTTGTAACGAGTGAATGACACTTTACTCTAGCATTCCACTATACTCCAAAAAAGGGATACTATCTTTCCAAGTCATCAATTATTTGTAAAAATAATTATATTCGTATCTGAAACATGTATTCTATAAATGTTGGCACCATATAGACAACCTTCGGTAAATAATCTGTTGAAAATATATGCATATATGTCAATTCAATTACCAAATACACATTGTTACATCATGATTGATTTGGTTGGCTTATTTTTAGTGACTTTGTATAAGAAAGTAAAGTTGAGGGACTGTTGCAATATAAAGAAGAAAGCTTTGGGAGATGAGTGTAGCTATGGAAATCATCAAGGGTAGAACATGAAAGTTGTGGATTGTGTTATAAAGTGAATAAAGGTTGCAGACTCTGGGGCACAAACCCATCACTATTGATCACTTCCACTTAGGGGTTCTTTGTGTCTTCATCATATCTTTATCTTAGAACTGCTCAAGATTTGCTGCGTCTAGGGTTTTAACCCTCTTGATTCAAATCAAGATTACAAAGATTACATGATCCTTGCCTGCACACTGTTGGATCAGCATTGGTCTTCATCAGTTTGTTGTATTCGTCTTTTTGGATATATGGTCCTGAAATCGTCTTGTACATAATCGATGATATGATTCAGTCTTCATCCTCTCTATTGTCTCACTCGTTTGATTAGAGATGATTATATCTTTTGTGTTTTTTTTCTTCTTCATCTTTGTTTTGTATCAGTACAAATTTTGAGTTTGTACAGTTTGTTTGAATATAATGTTGAATTCTGTTTTCTTGACATAATCTTTCACGAGAAGTTCGTGAGCAACCACACGATCTCTATCTAGATATCTTCGTGTACTTGAAGTTCGTGTATCATAAAACAAACTAGGTGAAGATCCAAATTCACCTGGTTTCTTAAAAACACTTTCATGTTGTTTCTTCACCACACCAAACTTTCTCCATGAACATGCAAATTCAAAGCTTATATATACATCTAACTCAATCACCCTCTCTCCACTAATCTAGCCATGTCAAAGATGAAAGGGAACAATGTAGCCGAACATCCAACTCATCGATGACTTCTAGCTGACTTTCGTCTCCCGGAAATTAAGCCGTGGCTAGAAATGGGCGAGGCCTTTTGAGCCAATTAGTCATTCCTCGAGATCGCTTGGTTGAAGGCTATATATCTTCGTGATACTAATTGCGTCGATTTAGCCATGAAAGAAAGTTGGAGCGTTGTGTAAGCAAGCTTACTTTGTTAGTTACATGCATTTGGTTAGACGTTTTGGGACTTTCTTGTGGTTAAGGATTTTGTTGTGCAATTCTAGAAGCTTTTTGAAAAACAAATAAATAATTTTCTTATACTATAATCAAACAACCAGTTTCCTTAATCAAACACTAAGAAGTAATGTTTATACCTAGACAATACATGATTTTACACTATAATCTTCATTCATTTTCACTTATAAAAAATATTTCTTTTTTATTTCGCCAAATTAACTGTAATTCCATAAGAATTATGCAAGTGAGATTGTCTTAACAATAAAAATAACATTTAGAAGTGTGATTCATCACATTATAATTAGTATAGGCTATTCATTAGTTCTTACACAATGACTCCATAATTGACCCTCCATTACTTAGAATTTTCATGGCAGCACTCTTTAGTTCTTTCAACCTTTTAGATATCTTCTTCCCTTCATCTCCTGGATCCATCAACTCCTGCACAACTCTTCGATTACTTCTTTTCGGTAGATCCATTTTCATCTATTTCAAGTGTCAACGCCAAACAAAGTGCTTCGGTCATCACTTAGCATTCATATGTTGCTCAGCATAGAGAGGCATGAACATTAATTTCTAGAGTCGAGTTCCATCCACGATGAATCAAGAATCCACCAATGTCCTCATGACTCAGTATCTCGCTCTGTGGACCCCACGATGGGACGAGTAAGCCCCTATTTGTTGTCCTAGCCAGAAACCTTCAGGTAAAAATCCTAAAGGGTCGTTCTGGCTAGCACCAGTAAAAAAGAAGCATTTGAAGCCTTACTCGCTTGAAAGACTGGCTTGGATGTGAACAAAATCTTTATCTCCGGGCGAACATCCTCAGGATATACATCAAGGTTACGAGTGGGAGAAACACGTGGTGGATATTCTCCGGCGGTAACGATTCAACGACGGATGTTTGGGCTTTGGGAGCTCCGTTGGAGGGGATGATGATGGTGTTGAACGAGTCGCTTAGCGAACTCGGTCATCGGAATGAGGTGACCCATCCCTGGACTCGGAAGAATGGCTATGTGAGGTTGGTTCTCCATCATCAATCACCAAGAAATTTGATTTCACCATTGAAATTATATGTGCATGTCTCTATATAATGCATGTTTTTTAGTCATGGTGATGGAACCGTTTAGGTTATATTTTATTATTTTACTATTTTAGTCATTTGTTTCTTAATGTCGATTAAATAATTCCAAATCTTAGCTACTACAATTTAAAATTTATATTAATATAAAGGGTGGGGGTGATTAGTGATATAACATGTGATCATTTTGTTTGTTTAATTAAACCAGAACATGAATCACGAATCAAGTAATTATTTTTCTAAAAGGTACTTTTCTAATACTTTATATTTTGTTATTGATAAACATAATTTTTAAAAAATTTATCATTATAAAACGTGTTTATAATTATAAATCATTTTATATTTTGATGCTATGTATTGTATTTTTTTATTTCTTTATGAAGTATTTTATTTCATATTCTCATAGTCATAGACACGTACATTGCCTTTTCTTTATTTTATATTTCTTTTTTTTCTTTTAGATTTTTTTTTTAATATTAAAGGTTCTAATGTTAAGTGATTAACTCTACTTGTCCAAAATAGACATGTAAAAAAAAAAACACCCACCATCAGCCTCTCTCCCCCCGATCTAATAATCTCAAATACGTGTAGCTGAACAATTAACCCGATCCGTTAACAACATCTAGGCGTCTTTCGACTCCAGAAACTACCACGGTGCTAGCAATCGTCAAGGCCTTCTCGAGCCAGGTGATTCCACAGGATATATTGCTTACTTTGTGTCGATTTAGCCATAAAGAGAAGTTGGAGCGTTTGTGTAAGCAAGCTTACTTTGTTAGTTTGGCTAGAATTTTGGGATTCCTAATGCTTAAGGATTTGGCATGCACCTCTAGAAATTTTTAAAAGATACTTTCCGGGAGATCTTACGTTAGAATGTTGGAGTTCGCTGGTGTGACGTGGAAACTCATCGAGCTAAGTGGGAATTCGAATCTTTGGCTTTTGGCCATGGGGTTCTTTGTAGTATCACTAGTTCTTCACAAATGTTGCAAGAAAATGTATATTATTCAAGTTTTCTTTTCAAGAATCTTTGTTTGAGTTGATGAGTTCTTCATATTATGCAATTAGATCTTGTTTGATCTAGTTTTCTTTTAACAAACGCAATATTTTTTCTTAAACTCAACAATAATGCATATATTAAATCTAAAGTCTTTGAATTATAAAGAAAGAAAGCGATCAAAGTTATAATAGAGGAATGAAATATGATCTTCTGAAATACTCCAACTCTTTAACAGCTAGTAGATTCCAAGAGTACTTATGTGTATTGAAACTCGACACCGTTGAAATTAGAGGTGGCAAAATGGGTGGGTTGGATTGGGTTGGTTGGTTAGGTTAGGATGAGTTTGGGTCAGGATGGATCATTTAGAAAAAAGGTCAGGATGGTTTGGGTTATGATGGTTTGGGTCAGCATGGGTTCAGGTCAGGATAGATCATTTAAAAAATTATCTACTAGTTATTTATTCTACTATAGAATGGTCTCTACTTGAATTAAATGAACAAACTTCATCCTCAAACTCAGTGTACCTGACATTTTTGTGGCTCCTATAATAAAATATATATCATAAAATGCAAGATAGATTCATATCATATATATAAGCTATAATAAACCCAAGAAGCAAACAAAAAGCCCCATTTTCTACTTCGTAGTTCATGGTTGTGACTGCAAGGCACTCAACCCTAAAAAGTAAAAAACATTGCTACCAGTGGCAGACTACCTCAAACCCAAAACTATACAAGTAGTAACATTAACACCAACGAAGAAAACCCTATCAGCCAGTCATTCAACCCTAACAACAACAAACAACAACTTACGAAAAAACAGATACACAAGGAGAATACGTTCGGTGATGGGGAGGCGATAAGTGGTGCAGTTGTGATGAGGAGGCTGTAGATGCGTGACGGTGATGCGGAGGCTGTCGATGGTGCGACGGTGATGCGGAGGCTGTAGGTGGTGCCTGGTGCGACAATGAATCTTCGCCGGAGTTTTAGCCGGAGTCGACCGACGAGAGTTTCTTCTTCGTCGGACTGAACTTGTTGCTTGATTTACTGATTTTTGTAGAATGAAGATGGGATGAGTTGTGAAGACTGAAGAATGAAGATAGTAGAAAACCCATTGAACCCATTCTGACCTATGCTTATTTTTTCAAAAAAAGCTCCCAACGCATCTTGACCCCCTTATATTTTATACTTAGTCCATTATGACCCATCTTTGTTTAAAAACACCATTTTAACCCAAAGTTATATGTTTGGACCTCTTTTGCCCTCTAGTTGAAATAATACAAGAAAATAAGCAAGTAGTTAGAGTGAAGGCACCACAACTAATTAGCTCATGCATAAATTACGTGAATGTAAATAACTAGCTCACGCATGATAAATTATGTGAACACTTACTTAAAAAAAATTGTTACAATATATTTAATAATTGTTTTTACTAGTTAGATTCATTTCACTTATAGTAGAGATGGGTCTTTAATTGACATATCTATTGACAACAAGAACATTAACCAGAGAGAATATTGGATGCTCCTTATCATAGAATAAAACATAATGAATCACTTAACATATTTTATGACTTTATCCTCCAAAAATTTAGACGGAAAGCGTAAATACTACTAAAAGAAAAGCTGCCGCTCGAAGGGTAGCTCTGAAGCGGACGCAAATCGATTACAATTAGGATCAATCTAATATATTTGTATATATGAATCAAACAAGGAGTATGCAAGTGAAGCGAAAGAACTCACGATGGAACAACAAACTAGAGAAACACACAATTACACTTTTATATTCACACTCTACAAATGTTGATACATGATGGGTGTTTATACCCTTACAATAGACGGTTACAACTACTATAACTAACACAATTAACCTCTAAAAAAAGAAAATAAAGCAAGGCTTTGGGGTTGAAGGAATTTTAAATGATAGTATTTTTCCTTTGATTTTGTTTTCGTTATCTATGTTTATGGTTCCATTACTAGGTAATAATTTTATGAATATTATGGATCATTGAAAATTGAAATGCTTGAATCATTTTAAAGGAGGTTTTCTACACCTTTCAGTGGTAAGAAGATGAGTAAAATTCAATATTGATTTGGGCTGAATGAATGAGTTATGAAATTTTCTTTGTATTGAATAATTGAATAAAATGGCTGTCCATTTCTTTTGTTGGGCCAGGTCCACCAGCTGGGCCATAAAAACGCAACCCTCATCCCTCATTAGTCGTATTTTTCAAACTTCAAGCTAATCAAAATAATTAAGTTTATTTATTTATTTGTATTTCATTTTGATTTATTTATTTATTTAGTTAACTAATTGATATACTATATATTGTTTAATTATATTATTAAAAAAAGGAAAAAATATAGAAGAGGCGTAAACTGATCTAGTGAAATTTTACCTAGAATTTCAAATCTTCCAAAATTATGATGATCTCGAGAACAGCTTAAATGTTATTTCTTTTAAGAGTAAATTACAATTTCAGTACCAGTGGTTTGATGGTTATAATGTTTTTCATCTAGTAGTTTAAAAACGCTCATTTTAACCATTGTAGTTTAAAATTTGTCACAATTAACTATGTTCCACTAACACCATCTAAATTTTCTGATATTTTTATAAAAAGACCAAAATAACCCTAATACTAAAATAATATACTTTAATAATCCCCACCCCACCTTCACCCCCTCCCCATATCTTCTTTTAAACCCATGATCACCATACCATCTTCATCACAACATCGCCATCTCCATCAGAACCACCACCATCTTCATCACATCATCAATTTATCACCATCTCAACTACAGTCTAATCAACCACCACTTCCACCATCACCCCCCCACCACGTCCATGAGTCCATGACCATCATATCCTCTACTTTCTTCTCCTCTTTCTCTCTTTAATAAAGGTGGTTCAGATCCAGGGTTGGCTTAATGTTTTTTGGGACCCCAACCGAACTAAGAAAATGAGGCTCTTTTTGCCTAAACCAACCTAAATCAACTTAAAACTATACCTAATCAGGGAAATCTTTTTGCCTAAACCAACCTAAGACAACAAATCAAAGGCTCAAAAGTAAATTGAAGCTATTAAGCTATTAGTATTTAGTAAACAATTAAGAATGAGCAATTAATCAGGTCGGTTATCACTTATCAATCAAGATTCATAAATCAAGAATTAAAAAGAATAATCTAACCTTGAGTGTTTTACTTTAGTAATGAACAAGAGGAATAATCAACTTTAATAACCTGCTCCGCTGCTTGCTTGCTGCCAATCTAAATGAGTAAATCAAGAACGAAAATTCAATATTCAACTTCTTCAAGACTCAAGAACACTAGAACACTGCTTTGTTTAGTTGTTTGTGGGTTAGAGTTAAGTTCAAATCGAGTTGGGCATTTGTTATATATTGAAAGTGTTTATGACTTTATGCTTACCGAGTTATCGTGCGATTGGAGTTTGGAGAAGTGGAACAGGCAACAGCCGTGCGCCCAGCGACTTGCCCAGCCCGCCACCGCCGCTGCTCCACGGCCGATGAGGCTGTGCGCTCGCGTGACGTGCGCCGAATCATTTACGCGTCTTGGAAAGGCCGATTGTCTTGGAAAGGCCGATTGTCTTGGAAGTCGGAAAGGCGATTGCCTCCATGGGCGATGGCCGATGAGCTAGGGCATGGAATGCGCCTGTCTTGCATCGTGCATCACTGCATCCGTTCTTTTGATTCTGTCCAGACTCCAGAGCTATGCATATTTGTTCTTTTGGCCCACAGGCCACATGCCCAGTATAAAAAGTTTTTTTTAAAAAATGGGGGCCCTTAGTTTTTTGGGGCCCCAAGCCCAATGCACCATAGATTATGATAATGGGCTGGCCCTGTTCAGATCTGTTCCATCTGAACTTTGGCCGACAACCACACACCACTATCATTGTAACCACCGCCACCCTCGATCATCAAACCATTCCACCGCCACCATTCGAAAGAATCATATATTTTAAAATTTTAGATATGTGTTTGATAAAGATGGTTGGATGAAGTTTCACTTAGACGCCGACAATGGCTCTAATCTAGTTTCGGCTGTTGAGGTCAGACGGGGGAGGTGACAATGGTGTTTGCCAGTGATGTTTAGGGTTTGATTCAAATATGAGGAACAAGTAGGGTTTAGGGTTTGGTTCATATATGAGCCATTGTTTACCGGTGAGTGTTTGGTGGTGGCGGTGTGGTTGCCGACGGGTGGCAATGTGGTTGCCGACGGGTGGCAATGTGGTTGCCGACGGGCGGCGCGCGGTGTGGTTGTCGGCGGGTGGCGGTGTGGTTGCCGACGGGTGGTGGTGTGGAGGCAGTTCAGATGTGGTGAAACAAGATAAAAAGGACGGGTTAAGGATTGTATAGTGGTGTGGAGTAAGACTCATATTTGTTTATGTTTAAGATAATAACATTTTTAGTGTAAGGGTATTTTTGTCTTTTTAAAAAATTAACATAGAGATAATGGAGTTAACGGTTTAGACTTAGTTGTGGCAAAATTTAAACAACAGTGGTTAAACTGGACGTTTTTAAACTATTGAATAAAAATGATTATAACCACCAAATCACATGAAGTAAATTAATTTACTCTTCTTTTAATTATTTCAAAAGGTTATGAGTTTACTTGAATGATTTTTTTTTATTTTGAATACGAGGATTGAATAGTTTGATAAGCATCATTATTTTTAAATATTGATTTTAGGAGTAGATTTTAAGAATTATACTTGTCCTTCAAAATACAAATCAATTTTGAGGAACCGAAATTTTGGGAAATTCGAGTTGTATAAATTAATAATAAATTTTATTAGAAATACTAAAACATATATGGAAAAATATATAAAAATATTATTTTATAATTTACGATAGATTTTAAACATTTGTATAAAATTAAAAAATTAATTAAGCATAAATGTATATTACAAAAAATAAAATAGAAGCTTATTTAGATTTTTGTTTCTTTTCAAAAATATGTATATTATAAGTTCTATGTATACAAAAGGAAAACAAAATTATTGTAAGTTATGTGTCTAGTTAATTTTGTCATATTGGGTTGTAATATTTTTTAATAGGTTGTATCAAATCTCAATATATCAAATGGGTCATAAGTGTCTTAAGGAACGATTTTAGCTGCTAAGAGTCGTGAAATCCGTAAATAGGACACATGGCCCTTATTAGTCATATTAGGTCTTAACCAACCATAATTAACCTTTGCTAACCACTAGTTGTTAATATTAACCCTCATTGACCAAGTTTGACTTTAATTAATCAATATAACTCATAACGAGCTATAACAGGTCGTGCGTGTCATCACGAGTAATGTTGGGTGCTAAGAGTAGTGAAATCTCTATATGGGACATGATGGCCCTTACCATTAATATTAGGTATTAGTTTGCATCATAATGGGTCATAATAGTCATGATTTTTTTAAAAAAAGTGTAATGGTCTATTAGATCTCGGAGGGTTATATCGAATTGTAGTGAGCCATACTAGATCATATAATGGCAAATAAAGAATCCTATATGTTTCAATGGATCATATTAGGCTTAACACTCATGGCAACTTCTAATAGACAATGATAGGCTTGATTAGGTCATTTTGGGTCTTAAAGTCTTAGATCGGGTAGTAGTGAGACCATAATAGGCATAATATATCATACATGCTTTAATGGAGCATGATGGGCTTTATTAGGTTATATTCGGTCACACTTTATACTGAACCATTTTATTTATAAGTTGCATTGACCCTTATGAAATATCATTGACCATAGCTGTCCCTAGATGACCATCATTGATCTTCATTGTCTCTAATTGACCAATATTGAACTTGATGTCCATAAATGTAAATCATTGACCCTAATTGCTTGGCCTTAATGTGTTATACACGATATTAATATAATAGATCATATTTTAACATTATACAACTAACTAACACATTAAAGACCTTTTAAGGCCCAATAAAGTTAATTAGTAGAGTTATCCATTTGATATAAGTTGCGCTTAGTTATAATGGGCTATACATATCTTAGTGAGCTTCATTAACCATCATTAACTAATCTTAACTCTAACTGACCATCATTGGACAATACCGACCCTACTTGATCTCGACGGACAAACACTGAACAAACTTTCCAAAAATAGCCAACATTGACCCTAACTAAACATTATGACCAAATTGGCTACTAGTGACCGTCATTAACCAATATTGGGATTAAGTCATAATAGCTTTTGGTGACCCATCATGGCTCTATTAAGTCATATTATTGCGTCGTAGAGGATTATAATAGGTTGTGATGAGTCATATTAGATCATAATGGACAGTTATATCATAAATGTTTTATTGGACCGTTATAGGTCTTATTGGTCATATTAGCTCATAATCGACCATGATGGAGTTTACTAGGTCATATTGAAAACCAATGGCTATAATATATTGACTATACTAATATTTATTTATCAAGGTTTAAATTTTTATTATTTTGGTACATTCATCAGTCTAATTAAACTCAAATAACTTTTATTTCATTTTTTTATTTTAATTTAGGTACGTTCATCAACCTGTTTAAACAAAAATAATATTTAATAATTTCATTATTTCCTTAAAAACATATACTATATATAAATCGAGAATTCTATTACATTTAGCCAATCGTTCTTTTTTTTTTTGTTAAAAATGATAGTTTTTAAATTTAATAATTTTGATTCTGAAGGTACATGTAAACCAAGTACAATGACAACTCTAAGTTACTAGATTTTTCAAGAAAATAAATGTATATGAATTAGAAGCGTTATCTTTGATATAACCTTTTTTGTATCTGTCTGATATCCATTGGAAAATAACCAACGATAATCAAAATATTTTTATTTTATTAAAATTTCAGAAAGAATTAGAATGAAAAAGTTTCTTTTTTTCCAGTAGGTGACACTCGATTTTCTAATAGTGAGACGACCAAGAAATGGTAATGGTATGTCATGGATTCAAGTCTTACTTTGAACAAAATGCTCATAGTTGTGCCATGAGATAATCTCAGCAATTAGTTTTCTCCTGAATAGGTTGGGGGTGCAGTACCAGCTAGGAAATAAATAGGTGGGTCCGATTAAGATTTCACATATTCTCCGAAACAGAGTCGCACGTTTGTCGTTAACAAAAATGAAGTGGTAATGCATCACATTAGATATATATATGCTTTCACAGCTGTATCATAGAAGAGATCTGAGTGGCTGATAATCAAAAGAAAATTAAAGGTATTTGTGAAGTTATGTCACTAATGCAATGATTAAATGATAGACCTTGCTAGAGAAAAACAACCAAACAAAGCTTTCATACAAAATAGTCATTGCATGATTATTGAGAGTATGTGTATTTTTTCTTAAACTTAATCAAGCTTAGCCAAGACACATGGTAAAAGTATATCAGATTATATATTAGAACTTCATTATGAATAAAAAATGAGTTTTCAACTTTTTATATTCTTTTTGTTACATAGCTCCAAGAATACATGTGATATGTCACGCCTCCTATGTTATCCAGAGACAGGGAAATCAAATATATGAAATCACATATGTTACAACACGCGCATTGTACATATGTCAGTGGCTATTGAAGTTTTATGACTTGAAAAGTTATGTAAGTTTTGTGTATTAATATAGTTTTATTCGGAACCAAAAATCTTTGCGTGTTCTTTTGTAGAGTTTGTACTCAATTATAGGATTTTTAAACCTTTTGTGCTGAGCTATGAATTTAAGGACTACATAACACAAAGCCTAGTATGATTACCAGCAAATAAATATTGGGTAAAAATATAAATTGTACTAACATGGGATACAAACACACTTATACACGTCATCTTTGAATACATGTTAGCATGACATATTCATACACGTTATATTTTTTTTATTTATTTATGGTCAAGCAAATTAGATTCCAAACAAGATAAGTCCCAATCTAACATGATAATTGATTATAAAAAAGCCTTTTTTTAATTCGTTAACATATATAGTCTTTGCATACTTCAAGATAATATTTTTTTTAAACGGACCATAAATTCTAAGTATACACGAAATTATTAATTAAGATGTATTTCTAACTCCTCTTTAGTAATCCGCATATTACACTGGTTAATTTAATAACATATTAAATAAAATAAAATTTATTTATTATAAAATAATATTTTAAGATAAAATATGATTAATATTATAAATAATAAAATAATTATATCAACTTTTTAAACTTTTTTTAATTTTTAAAAAAAAATTAAATATTTGTTTCAAAGTAAACTAAAGAGTTTTCTTATTATAACTCCCAATTTCAATTATTTTTTATTTAAATTTAACTTTTTAAAAACATCAATTTTAAAATTTTTATATTTTTAAAAAAGTTTGATGTTTTAGAAAATTTCTATTTTATAAAGCTTTGCTTCTATAGGAATAATGTTAATAATATCTATTTCTTAATTTATTAAAAGAAACTTAATCAAAAAAAAATTAATATTTATAACTAGTGTAATTATTTAATAGGAGAGAAAATCAGATAAATTTTAATGAGAAAATTTGTAATATTATATGTCCCCCTTAGAAAGATTAGAGACAAAACAAACAGGCGATATTGTTCTATTAATTCGGCAGTTTGTGTTTCGTGACTAATACCACAATGAGCTAAATATACATGATTCGTTATATAGATTCGTTAATTACAACTACAAACATGTTAGATGATTTTATATATAGTTATGATGAAATTTTAAAACTTTAATCAATAATCAAATAAGAAAAAGCAATACTTATAAATCAAATAAACTAAAGTTGACATCAACATACGTTACGCGCGTAATAGATAGGAAACACAAATTTTGAAACACGGATATCGTTTATGTTAATAAAACAAAGAAACTAGAAATAAACCCCTCTCTATGCGTAATGTACAACGAGCCACGTTAACACAGTGCAATTAGAGCACAACACAGAACTCATACCCAATCGCGGTTGCATGCTAGAAGTGGCTATCGAGTCGAGAAACCGATACACACCAAAGGTGAAGAATCTCAGACGAAAACATGCTCGTCATGATCGACATCAAACATTAAAAGGTAATAGATACATCATAAGCAAGCAATAGTTTCACAGAACGTCACATCACCAGTGGCGGAGCTTGAGCGAAAACTTAAGGGGGTCGGGGGCGAAAGTAAACTATTTTATGGGGGCGCACTCTATATTTTTTAAAAATTTACACTACCGGACCAAATATTTACACTACCGAGCCAAAAATTTACACTACTGACGAAAAAAAAGGGCCCCCGACCCTATAAAGCTTCGCCCCTGCACATCACTATTACCAACATATGACCTCAACCATCTAGGATATGAGGCAAACCAAAATAAATATCATCAGAGAGACAGAGATGCGTAGGGCTGTTCACGAATCGAACCAAACCGAACGCAGCTCCGCTCAAACTCGGTTCGGTTTCAAACCGAGCGGCTCGGTTCGGTTGGAATTTACAAATTCGAGCGCAAACTTCATGCTCGAACTCGGTTCGGTTTTAAACCGAGCGCTCGGTTTCGCTCGGTTTTCGCTCGGTTTTCGCTCGGTTTTGCTCGGTATAGTTTCAAAACAATGCTTTTACCCTGTAATCAACTAGCAAATTTCACATAAACAACAATGCCAATTTGTATCAAACAAATTTCACATAAACACTTTTATTAATGTATAGTTTAAAGTGTTTTTACCCTGTAAACTATCTTTTAAAGGCATGTTCGAAGGTCGGAGACAGGTCGCGATCGGAGATGGGTTGCGGTCGCAGGTTCGCGGCTCGCAGCAGGGTCGCAGGTTCGTAGATTCGGGCAGCAGGGTCGGAGACCGGTCGCAGGTTCACAGATTCGGGCAGCGCCGCTGGTCGGCGGCCGCAGGGGTGGCCCGAAGGGTGGAGGCTGCTGGAGGGTGGAGAGTGGAGAGGGGAGAGGGGTCTGGCGAGGGAGAGTGGAGGCTGGCGGCTGGACTGCTGGAGGAGAGTAAGAGACGAGGAGAGGAGTGGACTGTGGAGGGTGAATGAGATTTGAATGTATTGGTGAATTAGAGTTTTAAGCTTTTGACTAAAAAATTAAAATATTTGTAATTAATAAATAACTAAATAAAATAATAAATTAACATATATAATTATATATAATATATAAAAACTAAACTGAAAAATAATCCGAGCGAAACCGAGTGAGCGACCCTTCGCTCATGCTCGGTTCGTTTTGAAACTGAACAGAGCTGCTCGGTTCATTTACAATCGAGTGGAAATTCAAATGAGCAAAATTCCGAGCATTCTTCGAACGAGTTCGAGCGAGTTTCGAACGTCGAGCTATTTGAACAACCCTAAAGATGCGAGCGCAACAAAGGTGCTAGGACCACCACAACCACCACATGCAACCATCTCGAAAAACATAAAGGGGATCAAATAGACAAAGAGGTTGAAGAGAAAGTACAAATGTGGATGCAGGGCATTTAAGAGAGAAAGGTTTAAGGGTTCTCAAAATATATAGTGAACAGCGACGGTCTCACCTCAACCACAAAGGGGAGGCAGAGTGGTGGTAATCAAGGCTATCATATCGCCACCATCACAACATCGGGTAATTAAAGCACATCGACATCACTGCCGTCGTATTAGTGGCCATAAGCCACCGCCGCACGCTGATCACGATGGCGAAATCACCGCGGAAACCCATCTTAACCCGTCACTCTCTCGCTAAAAAAGAAAGATAAAAGACGGATTTAAAGAGGCGGTGATAGTATCAATAGTGCCGTAGCTAGTTGTACACAACGCATAAAAACCATCTCTTTACTGTTTCATTCACTTGGTTTATAAATATATAGGAGAATAAGAGAAAATAAAATAGATGAAAAGGATAAAATAAAAAAATTACTAATTAAATTTATAACAGAAAAATAAAATTATTTATTGAATTAGCTTAAAGACTACGTATGATAGAACCGAACCTGTTCCAATTTAACTTTTGACAAAATAAAAAATAATATACCCTTAATTAACCTTTATTAATATTCATAAAATAATAATATCTTAAACTTTACATTATTTTTAAACGAACCCGTTTGTACCTAATAAGTTGAAAACGTAGACATATCTTTAGTTATTTTGAGGAAAATGATGAAAATTGTCTTAGATGTCTATTTTGACGAAGAAGATAAAAGTAATAGCGGTATGTATTTCTGCTTCTCTTGCATCATAGTATGTGATTGAGAAAAAATAAAATAAATAATGGTCTCAGCGTACTGGCATGTAACGCAAGTTATAGGAAGGTGGAATTGAGATAAATCTGTAATTACAGGTGTAAACGAGCCAAGCCGGCTCGCAAGTTACTCAAAATAGGCTCGATAAAAGCTCGAATCGAGCCGAGCTTAAACAAGCTCGAATCGAGCCGAACTTAAACGAGCTCGAGCTCACATCATCGCTCGTTTACTAAACGAGCTAGAGCCCAAGCTTCAGACATCGAGCTCGAGCTGGTTCGCGAACCTAAACTAGCTTTTTGTTTTATATAAATTTTTATTTACATATTAAATGTATATAAATATATTTACATAAATCATATTATTATATATATTCTTATGATAAAATTAATTAATATATATATTATGTTAAATATAAAAATTTCATTATAAAAATATAAAAGTAATTACAAAAAAATAAAAATTTAACAATAAACGAGCTGAGCCGGAGCCGAGCCCGAGCCTGATATTTTTTTGACGAGCTGAGCTCGAGATTTAAAAATAAAACTTTAAACGAGTTGAGGCGAGCTCGGGCTCGGCTCGGCTCGGCTCGGCTCGGCTCGGCTCATTTAGATGCCTATCACCAACCGATCATCAGGTACATATAGCCAAATAATGGTTTCTTCTAAAGTTGAATCACAGAAGTGCACGTTACACAGTTTTTTGTGTGGCTTTTAACTTCTTTCAATTCTCAATTATCATCTTGGTTATTCACTTATTTGAGTTCTTTGTCCAAACTCTTCTGTCATCACATGCATTTTTTTCAAGATATTATCTTTACTTACATCAATGCAGTGACAGTTTTAAATGGGGATAACATGTAAAAAATAAGGAGATGTTTAGTATAACGCTTATAATATTAATTTAAAAGAAACTACAATATCTTTAATTAGGTTCATTTAGACTGTTTTAATAACTAGAATGTAGTAATATTTTGTTAGATAATTCACTAAAAAATATAGACGATAAAAATGTAAATATAATAATGGATGAAAAATGGATATTTTATTGCATATTAAAAAGAATAGATATGAAGAAAGGTAAAAATAAAGAGGTGGTACATCATGTAGCACGACCTGAATAATTTTAGCTTAAAGAAAATGCAATATTTTTAGGTTTATATAAATTGTTTTTTAATATATTGTAATGGTTAGTAATATTGTAATAGATATTTCATTAAATACAAAAAAAAACGATAAAAGATAAAAGTATAGATATGTTAACGGATGAAAAAGAAATATTATTATTGTACATTAACAAAAATAGATATGAGAATTTATCTATACCATCTTATAATGTATTTTTTTATGACAAAATTGATATTTCACTTAATTTTAAGACACTTATTAAGCACATTTTGGATATATAATAAATTTGATATATATAACTAAATTCTGTTATTAATAACACATTGTTTAATATGCTTCAAAGAATAATTACAATAATAATAAATTTAATCATACTAATAATATATAATAATAATATTAATAATAATTATTATTATAAGGTTGCTGACGATATCACAGTTGTCACATAACAAGAGAGGCTTAGGCCATGTTTGATGTGCGCTGACCCACCCCTGACCGCTGACTGGCTGACTCGGTCAGCCGGTCAGGGTGTTTGATGTTCACGGCGAGGTGTCTGACCCGGTCGAAGGCTTCTGACCGAGACCTAAAGATTTTGAAGACTGACCCGGTCGAAGGCTTCTCACGGCGAGGGGTCTGACCCTCATCCCTTCGTCGCCTTCCCTCCGCCTCCCTCCTCCCTTCGTCGCCCTCCCTCCGCCGCCCTCCTCCCTCAGCCGCCCTCCCCCCCCCCTGCGCGACCGATCGACCACCTCCCCTCCCCTTGCGCGACTTCCCCTGCACGATCACCTCCCCCTCCCCCTTGATCATCTTCATGGGTTTTGTGAAATTTTGTGAAGAAGATGATGGTTGGAACATGGTGGTGGTTGTGGGTGGTTTCAAGATTAGGGTTTTTTGTGTATATGTTTGGGTGTGTGTGGTGACACAAGTGTGTGTGTTTTTGTATGGTTTGAGAAAAATGAACGGAGCAATTTTTATTTTTATTGATTACACACTTATTGAAAAATGAAGTGTGTCTTGTTTAACACGGTAGTACTTAGCATTCAATTTGGCTATTTTTATTATAACATCAGTTAAATTCAAACTCGTTAGAACAACGGAGCAATAAGGCTATTTTTATCATTCAGCAGAGTCAGACAGTTAAATCAAACAACCAAGTTTCAGTCAGATGCAGACTCAGTCAGAACTTTTTACTGGGTCAGCTTCTGACTCAGTCAGATCTTACTCAGTCAGCACAATCAAACAGCCCCTTAAGCATGCTCAATAATTGAGTCCACCTCTCCACATGTAATGAGGTTTACTAACATGTATACAATATAATTTAATACATTTCTTTTTAATATCAATACACATTTGAAGCTAAATATACTTTCAAATCCTTGAGATATTGTGCAATTAGTCAGATCAATACTTTTACGCAGTCATTGTCAACTGGTCACTTTTTTTTATTCAATTGATCACGTAACAATCTTTTTAACACCTAATTAAGGATTATATTAGAATTAATAAAAGCATGTGGGGATGCCAAACGAGTAAAGTTAATCACTTAACATACAAGACCTTTCATACTTTCTAAAAAAGTTTAATAAAACAAAAACAGAAATATAAAATAAATTAAATGCTAAGAGAATATAAAAAGTTTTACCTCTTAAAGAAATAAATAAAACAATACATATATTATGCAAATATAAAATGTTTTATAAATCTTAACGTTATATAAAAATCAAAATAAAGATAAAAATGTGTTTTTAAATAATAAAATTTAAAACCTTTTGAAATAAAAAATATAAAATATTCAAAAGAATAATTTTTAGAAACATAAGTAGGGTTGTTCACGAGCCGAGCCGAACCGAGCGGACCTTTGCTCGTTTTGGCTCGTTTCTAAACCGAACCGATCGGCTTGTTTACAACCGAGCCAAAATCGAGCGAGTTTTTTCAACCATATATTTTCCGAGCGAGCGACGAACGATCTTGACATGCCACGATATTGATAGTCATACGATCTAGTGTGTTACACGATTTAAATTTACAAAGAGAGAAAATGAATATGTTGAGTTTTAAGTTTTTATTCTCTAAAAGACGGTGAAATTTCGTACTATAGTCATGTTTATAAATGACAATCCAGGTTAAATACTGTCATTTAATGACTTAGGGTTTAACTTTTAGATTTATTGTTAAATTTTTATTGGTTGATTGTCTAGTATGTATAAATATAAATTATATATTTATATAGAGTAATCAAACACAATAGAGTGGTAAGTATAAAGCTATAATTAAATATAATTGTATATTTGTATATTTGTGTGTATATATAGTAGCCGAATTTAACCGAGTGGACCTTTTCTCGTGATTGGTTCGTTTACAAACCGAACCGAGCCGATCGACTTATTTACAACCGAGCGGCAAGTTAAGCGAGCATATTTCGAACGAGCGTCAAGCCTCCAACGATTTTAATATCCATAAAGATAAGTAATTTGATTTGTGCGTGTCGTGCGGGTTTAAACAAACAAAATTAAAATATAACATACAGGGTCAATTTCCCCCAGCCTTTACAAAAATAAATTTAAATTGAAGGTGTAAGATTGAGAATATTTTGTTGACATTTACTAAACAACTGATAATTTTTTTTTTTTTTTGAAACGAATAAACAACTGATAAATGATAATATAAACTATACGTTTGGTTGAATACAATACAAGATAAAATATATAAAAAACAGCCGAAACGTGTCCATCACCTTGACAAAAAAACATGCAATATAGAGACATCTATTTCAATGGTGAAATCAATTTTCTTTGGTGATTGATAATGGAGAACCCACCTCACATAGCCATTCTTCCGAGTCCAGGGATGGGTCACCTCATTCCGATGACCGAGTTCGCTAAGCGACTCGTTCGACACCACCGCGTCTCCGCCACCATCATCATCCCCACCACCGGAGCTCCACCCAAAGCCCAAACATCCGTCGTTGAATCGTTGCCGGAGAACATCCACCACATGTTTCTCCCACCCGTTAACCTTGATGTATATCCTGAGGATGTTCGCCCGGAGATAAAGATTAAGTATACCATGCAAGATAGTCTTTCAAGTCTTAGGGATGCAATAAGTTTGTTGAAAGAAAAATACAATCTTGTTGCATTGGTGTTTGATATGTTTGGGCATGATTCAATGGAAGTTGCAAAGGATTTTAGCCTCTTTAGCTTCTTGTTCTTCCCGATGAGTGCGATGGCGTTATCGTTTACTTTCGTGGTGGCGAAGCTTGATGAGGAGACGACTGGTGAGTATAAGGACTTGCCTTATCCGGTTAAGGTACCGGGGTCGGTTAGCTTTCATGGGCGAGAGTTGATGGCTCCGGTTCAGGTTCGAACCGATGAGGTGTACAAAGGGTATCTTTTACTCTCCAAGAGGTTGAGTTTGCTTGATGGTATTTTGGTGAATAGTTTTGAGGAGTTGGAAGAAGAAACCTTTCGGGTTTTGCGGGGTGAAGTTGCCGGTTCAACGCCGATTTATCCTGTCGGGCCATTGATTCGGTCCGACCTAAGTAATGGGTCGGACCGACACGAGTGCTTAAAGTGGTTGGATGGTCAACCAAGTGGATCTGTGTTGTTGGTGTCTTTTGGTAGTGGTGGGACCCTTTCTTTAGAACAGGTTCATGAACTAGCCCATGGGCTAGAGATGAGTAGCCATAGGTTTTTGTGGATAGTGAGAAGCCCTAGTAAGGCTTCAAATGCTTCTTATTTTACTGGTGCTAGCCAGAATGACCCTTTAGGGTTTTTACCCGAAGGGTTTCTGGCTAGGACAGTAAACAGGGGTTTAGTCGTCCCATCGTGGGGTCCGCAGATCGAGATACTGAGTCATGAGGCAACTGGAGGGTTCTTGACTCATTGTGGATGGAACTCGACTCTAGAAAGTATTGTTCACGGGGTGCCAATGATTGCTTGGCCTCTGTATGCGGAGCAGCATATGAACGCTAAAGTGATGACCGAAGCACTTTGTTTGGCGCTGAGACTTGAAACCGATGAAATGGAATCTACCGAAAAGAGGTAATCGAAAAAGTTGTGAAGGAGTTGATGGATCCAGGAGATGAAGGGAAGAAGGTATCCAAAAGGTTGAAAGAACTAAAGGGTGCTGCCATGAAAGCTCTTAGTGATGAAGGGTCATCTATGGGCTCATTGTGTAAGTTTGCTCTCCAGTTGAAAAAATAACCATTTCTTCAATGCCTCTGTTTCTTTTGGCAAGATTGTAATTTTTGTATTTTGTGTTTGTCTCAATAAGTTTTTTTTCTACTTCTTTTTGAATATTATCCGATTATAATAATTCAGACGATGAGTATTTGGTCAATAATTTGTAGTCCATACTATTAATTTGAAGAATCACACTTCCATATTTTATTTTTATTGTTAATTAATTAAAGACAATCTCACTTGCATAATACTTATAGAATTATAACTAATATTTCACCTACATGGATGATTACTAGCGAAATAAGAAACATATATTTGTTATAAGTGAAAATGAATGAAGATCATAGTGTTATAAATTGTTGTTGTTAAAGGATACTGCTTGTTTGATTATAGTTCTAATTATCACATTTATCACTACTTGTTTGATTGTACCTCTAACGGTGGAGGAGGCGCAACCATGAAGTATCGTGTACTACAATAATCCATCAATCACACACTGTCACTCACAAATACCCTGAACTATCCTAAAACATCTAAAAAACTAGAAATACAACCCTAGACTACCTGTAACTTTTATTTTCATATTTAAATAATTTAAAAGAATAACTTTTATTAAAAATTAAAAATTATATAATTAAAAATAAAACATTGCATAATAAAAATAAAAATAGTACATAATTAAAATAAAACAATACAAATATTAAAATTAACATATTACTCGTCCGAAGCGAAGTGCCCTCGGCTATTACATAATTAGCTTTATTGAATATACGGAAACAGATTAACGGATAATTCTAACCCAATATCCAGACAATGATGATCGAAGAACCAAACCCTTCTTTTGTAAAACCACTTCATCATCATAGAAAACCCAAATCCCACCCAACATTCCCCTTAAATTCCCCATAAACATTCATCCAATTCTCCTTCAATCATCATCAAACCCTCAAAATCCATCTAATTTCCTCTTTCCCATGCCAATTTTAGACATTCTGGTCTCCAATTTGGCAATCGTCTACCTGACGGTGATAGCCACGATCAAGGGCTACGGGTACCTCATCGGGCGGTGCTACGGCGGAGCGGCGGTGTTGCTGCTATCGACGGCGGTGGTCGTGGCGATGGTCGTGGTGGCGTTGATTTGGGATGTGGCGCATGAGATGTGAAAATAACGGTCGAGGCTACCCTCGGCTACTACAACTCGAGCCCCACTAACCCCAGGGTACCCGCAAGGGCAGTGGCGGATCCAGGATTTTTTTCCAACGGGTTCACTTTTTTAACTCTTCTAATTTCATATGACCGAATATAAAAAATACGGGTCGGTTCGACAGTTCGGGGTCAGGTAAGGTGTATCACATAATAAAAGCACGATATAATAACGAAAAAACATAGTTGATAGAAAGTTAAAATATATAACATATATAAGATAGTTTTTACGAATAAAAAAACTGACCTAAAGTTGTTCCCTACGAGTCTTCATCTTTGGAAAACGTTGCATTACATTCTTGACCAAAACTTGTTGTAAGAACTCCTTTTCAATGTAACAAATGCAAGAATCGTTCATATATCCATCACCCATCCTATTACGTAATTCCGTCTTTACATGTTTCATTGAAGAAAAACATCTTTCAACACTCACCGTTGCAACCGTTAAAACTAGTGACAACTTCAATAAACGATAGACCAACTGGTAATCAATGTGTTTTCTTGTTTTCACCATCCTTTTGGCAAGATCACTTATCCCATTCAGGTTGTCAAACCGACTATCGTTTTTCACATTAGCAATGTAGTGGCCAAGTTCATGAATAATGTTGTCTTTTTCATCAAAAGTAAAATCACGCGGATACATCTCGGCTAACTTTAGCAAATTTAACTTATTAAAGGAACTAAAGTTATCACATGGGCTTAAAGAACTCATACACGTAAGCAAGTTAGTGGTTACCTCATTAAATCTTCGTCTAATTTCATCTTTTTGACTAGGATGATAAGATGATATTGGTTCCCTCTCGGAAGGATCCCATGGAAGATTATCCAAATCTATTTTCGATGGTTTACTACATGAAGATGACGATTCAACATTTGAATTTGATGGTTGTCTTTTGAAGAATCTTTTAATTCCACTTTACATCCTACCTAAATATAATCTTGAATAAAAAGAAAATAAGATAATCTTCAATAAACAATTAGAAGTTCATTAATCATTACATATTTACATTAATATGAAGCTATGAATCATGTTACTAAGTAAATTAAAGAAAAAAAACCTTAAAAAATCAAATAAGCATTTCATCGAACACCTTGTGTGCACAATCAAAACTCAAAGAAACATACTCATTTAGTCAAAGAATGGTTCCATTCAACATCAAACACAAAGAATAATAAAGGAAATTATAACAATCATAAATTTATACATGTCAAAATTACAATTTCTTACAAAAAATTAAAGAAACAAAGGGATAGAATGTTTAGTTTGACATACCTAACTGCGTGGTGGTGGTGGCGGCCGGAGGTGCTGGCGGCCGGAGGTGGTGCGGCCGGCTACGGTGGTGGTGGCGGTCGGCGGTGGCGGCAGCCGGAGGTGCTGGAGCCTGGAAGTAGACTGCAGTGCTGGAAGTAGTGTGTGTGCTTGTGTGTTTTTGAAACTAAAAACTTAGTTTTTAGGTTAAAAACTCCAGAATTTAAAAAAAAAGTTGATAAAAAAAACCAAGTGAAAGAATCGAACCTGGGTCTTTCGGTAGTAGAAACAGAAGCCTAACCAGCACACTAAGATACACTTTTGATTTAAGGTTCCTACTTTAGAATATTAAAAGGTTCCTTCTAATTTTTTTATATTTTTAACACTATAAATTTGAGACCGAACGGGTTCCCGGGAACCCCTTATTTGCTAATAAATCCGCCCCTGCGCAAGGGTGGCGGCAGTGTACCCGAGCAGGTACCCGCCTACCTAAGCAGATACCCGCCTACCCAAACAGGTACCCGAGGATGCCCCCTCCTCCCTAATTATCATATTTATCACTTGCAAAAGGTACTTTAAAAGACCAGAAAGTCTTAGTAATGTTATTTTGCAATCATGACACATGCAGAAACTTTTTTGAAACGTAAAGAAATCGTGTGGTTCCTAATAAAAGACCAAAATGTAATTGGAAACCAGGACAAAACATTTACTCAAAACAATTGGTAAAAAGCTCATGAATCCTTCAATGAAAGAATCATTTTACTAGAATTATAATATAATAGAATTAATCTTGAAGCAACTTTTTTACCTCTCTAAATACGATATATCCTACACTTACAAGAATAAAAACCCACGTCACATATATGTGAGACAATGATATATGACTGAAATAAAAGTCATGAGAATATAAAACTACATAATAATAGAGAGAATCACAAAACATGTCATAACAATTTCGCATCTATGTTCATGACTTATTCGAAAAAAAGTGTACTAGTAGTAACTTTTATCCCACACCATTGCTTTCACTCTATGATATTACATTAACATAAGCATATTTTTTTGGGAATTGATCACATTAATAAATGTGCAACCAATCAAGTGTTAATCTTTTTTGCGTGATTTTTTTAACGGCAAATCTATCATACTCCTACTCCTAAATTACACCAAGGGATAACCATCATCACTACGGTGCTGTTTGTTTTTCTTCAGAAGCTCTTCCCCACCTCTTCATCTACGCGCACGCAGACACGGGAAGAGCTTTTGAATGCGCAGACCGTTTGATTTTTGGAATACGTTTCATTAAAAACGTCTTCCTGACGTCTGCGTGGAGAAGAGGTGGACTTACCACTTTGAGGTCTTCTAACCTCTTCTCCATTCCCACCTCCCCCCATGGCCACCCTACCTCCTCCCACCTTCCCTACCGGCCGCCCCACCTCCCCCACCTGCCGGACCACCGCCGCCCCACTTCCCCCATCGGTCAAACCACCGTCGCCCCACCTCCCCCGTCGGCCGGACCACCGCCGCCCCCCCTCCCCCTACCTGCGCCGAACAGCTGCTCGACCGCCCCCTCACCGCCGACCGCCCCCTCCTGCGACCTGTGTGTCTTTACAATCTCCCAAATCCCTTATCAAAACAAGATATATTTCAAGAACCTCAAATTGACACCAACAATACGAGACCCATTCTTATATTTCAAGAATCCCCAAATTGATATCATCAATCGGCGTTATTCAACTTTTTATTCCCCACCCACCATAGCTTAATTCGTCGGCAACAATCGGTATCGTTTTCATTTCCACTTTGAAATCTTATTTACCATCTTACATACATGCGATTAAGCCACTGTGTGTGTATTTACACATCGATTTGAGCGAATTTAGAGCATAATTTTCAAAGATTTATGTTATTATTGCATAACAGATTCTGATTGCAGAACATATGTTTTAATTGTAGTAATGGGTATTGTTTTGATTAGATACTTGATTATTAGCACCTGAGTTGTACCCAATTTAGTGATGGTAGTTGATGAACAAACCCTATGTTCTGTAAAGTTTTCGTTCCTGTGTCCGTATCAGTAGCAATGGGACTGTGTTATTTGCTCTTGAAACCAAAGGGGACAAAATGTAAACTTGTTCCTTATTCGGACTTGTTGAAAGGTATTCAAGACGGGAGTGTAATAAGTATATAAATAAGCAGTCCGCAGATGTTAAAAAACAAACAATATTTTTTTGCAGACTGCAGATATTTGATCCACCTCTTCTGCTGCAGATGTCTGTAGATGTGGTCCGAAAACTGCAGACATTTTCCTGCAGAAAAAACAAACAGCACCTAAGTGTCACAACCTTCTTCTTCACCATGGGTAGGGTAAGGTTTGGGTTTTAATTTAGAGTAATTACATAAATGGTCCTTGATTAGAATAGAGCTAATTACATAAATGGTTTCTTTGTTTATAAAATGGCATTTTGGCCCTTTTATATCAATTTAATAGAAAAATTAACGAAAATTAGTCTTAATACCTAAACTCATTACAAATTAAAGCATGAAATCTAATTTGTTACTTAGAAAAGTTAGTATCCAAACATATTATTTTCACCAAACCACATGGCCTATATGTATAAATTAAACTCTTTATTTTCACTATGGTATCATAAGGTTGGTTATTTATGTTGTAATTATTTTGACTAGAATACTCTTAATGTAGGAAATTTAATGATATAATTTAACAGTATTAATTAGGTGTAGTCAAATGAATTCAAATATCAATTTTAATGAAATATTTGGATGCAAATGATAAAATATAAACTTCTAAATTCAAAGGATAAATTATATGAAATCACAAGAATAAAAAAACACTTTTAACTCTAAGAAACTACAATAATGATCCAAAAGACTAAAAACAATAATTACATATTTGACAACTATAATAATAACTATATGAAGGGAACTTTTGATAGTAAAACTTAATAATCATTATCATATATTTTCCCATACATGCATAATGCGCCAATTGCTACCCGGAAACTCTCATTGCTCTTTGAAAAGTAAAAACCAAATTGAGTGATGGTCCAATAACATCTATTCATACTAAAAATATCCCAACCACATAGTCTAATGATTTCTTTATCAAAAACTGAAAACTCGGTATCCTTATGAATATTGATACTGTTTTTCTCTTCGAACCAAAAGAATCGACAATTATAACTTGTTGTTCCTCTAAAATTCATACGGAATTTCCAAGAAATAGAATTTCCAGGTCGAATTAGCTCAGCTCCACGATCCTCACATCCCACCAGAACTTCTGGAACGTCACTATTTGTGATTGTAACTCTATATGGTTCAAGCCATTTGCTTGAAGGTGAAGTTGTGGGGTGGTGTTTGCTTTTAGATTACCAAAAGAATGAAACAAAATGAAAACACAACAAGAAAGTTTAAGTAAGAAACTCATGGTTTAAAGTTTATTTTCAAGCATGTTCTTGTCAATATGTTATATGTGTGTATATATATGAAATATGGATGACAATCTATAATGAACAATTTATTAATTTATTTAAAATAAGACAAATATATGTTAATGATCATTTATTAATATATGGTTGTATATGAATACATTTTGGTGACGAAAATATATAGCATAATTTTATTATCATTGAAGTTATTTCCAACTTAGTTAGATCTCCTATATGCATGTTTAAAATAAGATTATAGTAGTTCTAAAAAATAGAAAAATTAAGGGTGAGGTTATTCTACAAAGTGTATTTTTGCTATAAAGTGTGAAATACACAATAAGGCTAAAAAGTCATAAAAAATTATATCTCACAATCTAAATCGAATTTCAAAAATTTAATTCGGAGTTCATGTTCCTCTCGTCGTCCTCTTTCAGAAAAAAATAAAAAATAAAAAAATTAGTTGTGTCTTTTTATGACACAATGACGTCATTGTGTCTTTCATAAATGACACAATAAAAAAGTTAACTTTTTTATTTTTTTTATTTTTCGTTTATTTTTTTTCTTAGTAAGTATGGTTAAGCGAACAAAAGCTCAGAATTAATTTTTTAAAATTCGATTTAGATTTGAGATATAATTTTTATGACTTTTTTTGACTTATTATGTTTTCTCACACTTTATAAAAAATACACTTTTTATCTGAACCTATTTTAAAAATTAAATGCAAGAAGTCTAGGGTCACTGCTTCAGAAGAATAAATTAATATTTGTATTACCTTATAATTATTTTATAATTAATTGCAAAAAGCCAAAAACAAATGAGTAGTATAATTTTGACATTATAAATTTTAACCATATTAGTTTAAATATATTTTATTTTGGGGCAGTTATATATTTACACATTAATTACATACTTGCTCAAGTCAAAAACTCAATTACATATTTTTTTCCTTTTAAAACATATATATTACATATTTATCCACTTTTATAAAATTATTTATTGAATAATTATTTTACTCATATTTTCATTAAAGTATTTTTACACATTTCACTTTCTAAGTCCAATAATTAAAATATATTCTCAAGTTTAAGTCTTTTATATAAATAAAAATAACAAAATTATATCATCTTTAAAACTTCATCTCATAACAACAATAATCGATAATTAACGTTATATCTTCAATTACAAAATATAATTGATAAAAGTTTTAAACAATTATAATAATAAAACATAATATAAAAATATCTCGGTAAAAATAAAGTAAAATAGTCATTTAGTAGGTAAAATTATAATGAAATACGTAAATATGTAATATATATGTTTTAGAAAGAGAGAATATGTAATTGATTTTTTAGCTTAGGAAAATATGTAATTTATGGTATTAAGAATTGAATATACGTAAAAAAATCCATTTATGTAATGTTGGTTACTTGACTTTGGCTACTAAAGATTATGATCTTAGACCATTTTTTTACTTTAACTACTAAAGTTTAAGATCTTAAAGTCACTAAACATTCAGAGGGGAAGGCTTTATTTTTTCAACTTTGGCAATTAAAGTTTAGTATTTTTGAGTTTCATCATCAAAGTTTGATTTTATGGTTTCTGACTAGCTGGAACAACCAAAATAATGCAGCCGTACGCGTGGAAAATTGAAATAAGGCCGTCACAAAGCGCGTGACTTTGGCCACTAAAATTTAGGATCTTAGAGTTTGGCCATCGATTTGTTTTTTACTTAACCATTAAAATTTAGAATTTTAGACTTTGGCAAGTAACTATTTATAATGAAGTTTTCTTTTTTTGAGTTTAAAGTTTTAGTATTTTTAGTATTGCCACCAATCTTTGATTTTATGGTTTCAGCGAGCTGGACAAATAACGACCAAAGTAACGCCATGTTGCATGTAAGAAAATTAATCGTACTCCCCCACGTAATACACAGAAAAGAAAAACTAGTTAATCAATTTTAGTAATTATTTATACATATACATTTCAAATCAACATCCTTGGTTATTTTTCACGAAAAGTCTTTGAGCCTAGCTTTAGTATATAAAAGTCCAACTTCTATTAAAAAAAAGACGGAAAAAGTCACTTAAAAATATTTATATATTAAATTCTCTAATTTTCTGTAATGCTCGTGATTTAGATTTTTTTTAATAATGACTTTTTTGATCAAGTGACTTTCAACAATTTTTATATAAAAAGTTATACAACCTTATGTGAATTATATAAGAGTCAAAAAACATAATTTAAAGAAAATTCAAATTAAATTACGTGCATTTGAGACAAGTTTACATATAAGAGCTAATATTTTTATGAAATATTTACAAGTTAAGAGATTTTGATATACCAAAATTTGGTTTAGAAACTTTTTCATAACAATAAAAGTACGTTTCAAACTTGAATATAATAGTTATATAACATAACAATTTTAATTTTTAATAACCAAGTCTAAGTGGTGAATAACAAAAAAATAAGTTCCAATAGTAGATAATGCAAATGACAGTAATTATATCTATATTTAATTTTAATAGCAATTATCGGTTTTATCAAGGGGTGCTAAACGAATTGAATTTTCAGGGTCCAACCTGACCCGAACCCGAAAATTTACATGAACCCGTACACAACCCATACCCAAAAAATGTGTCAGAAGTGTCAACACGAACATGACACAAAAGTTTACAGGTTGACATGAACACGACCTAATTGACCCGAATTTTTTATTTTTTAATATATTTTCACATATTAATACTTTAAAATTACTATTTCACAACGAAACATACCAATTAATATAAAACAATTATATTTTAGTGATGAAATCTTATGCCAATTTCTATTTTAAGTTCTAAAGTTTGAAATAAAACATATAAGAAATTTAATTTGTGACATAAAATATATACAAAATTATAAAATAAATAAAAAAAATGGATTGAACGGGTCAACCAGCGAACCCGCTGGGTTGTACTGGAACACGACCTGTTTGGCTAAGCGGGTTCAGGGGTTCGACCCGGGCGCGTTTATAGTAAACCCAGACCTGTAAATTTTATGTTAGGTTCGTGTCGTGTTTTCAGGTCGTGTCAGAAATTCACACTTCTCGTTTTATCTTCTCTATTTTCTAATCCCTTAAAATTTTTAAATGCTAAAATAGTGAATAATGCTAACGAGAGTAATTACATATTTGACAACCATAACAATCATTAACAGGAACGTTTGATAGTAGAAGATAATAATCATTATAACTGATTCATGAATTTCAAATACATTGAAAAATGGAGGATGATAGCATAAGTATCATCCAAAGTCCATACATGCATAATACGCCAATTGATACCAGGAAATCTAGTATTCTTGTTAGAAAAATAAAAACCAATCCTAGTAACGGTCCAATAACATCTATTCATGCTAAACAAACTATTACCACATAATCGAATGATTTCTTCATCAAAACCGGAAATGAGATATCTTTATGGATATTATAGCTGTCGTTATCTTCAAACCAATAGAACCGACAATTATAACTGGTCGTTCCCCTAAAATTCATACGAAATTTCCAAGAAATCGAATTCCCTGGTCCAATTACCTCCGCTCCGCGGTCATCACATCCCACCACTACTTGAGGAACGTCACTATTAGTAATTGTAATTCTAAATGGTTCAAGCCATTTGCTCGATGGTGGAGATTCATGAGTGGTGTTGGCTTTCAGAATACCAACAAGTTGAAACAAAAAGAAAACTTTAAAAGAAAGTTTCAGTAAGAAACTCATGATTTAAAGTTTTTTCTAATCATTTTCTCATTGTCTACACACATATATATACAAGATGGAATGACAACTGATAGTTGAGAAATTCACTGATTTGATAAAAGAAGGCAGTTTTAATTAACGGTCATAAAGCAGATATATATATATGATCATATTAATTTTTTCAGATTATACAGTATAACTTTATTTCAGTAGAGTTATTGCCAATATATTGGACTTCTTATATACGCATGTTAGAATAAATGTATTAAACAAATATTAAATGCATAAGGTCTAGGTTCATTGCCTTCTAAAAGAATTAAATTAGCAATTAATTTGTCTTTGACTTCTAGATTATTAGGTAAAATTTCAAATATAAATTACTATTAAACATTTATATAATTGACAAACCACTTGAAATTCTTTTATAAATGACTAATTAAACCTTTACACAATAGTTAAAATAGTGATAATCATAAAATAATAAACCAGTTATAATGAATTGATGAGTATTAAGTAAGTTGGTCGAGATGAACACTCATGAAGTTTGAAATGAAACAATAGCAGAATCATATAGTCCTTGTGAACTTAAGAACCCCTATTAATCATGGTACAACTCCAAATTAAAAGGGATCAAAATTATTACAATAAGCCCTTGTAAGGTTCTTGTCTATAAATCGGTGCACATAAATATTAGATAGACAACCAAAAATTGAGAATATAATAAGTCCATAAGATAAAATATGCTATCATGCAAAGTCTCTAGTAAAGACCATTTTTGACACGAGCTTCTCGAAGGGTCTACGCGAAAGACCTTTAGTCATCAAATGCACTAGCATATTCTTAATATCTATATAACTTATACAAATATTATTATCATCTACTCGTTTACATATGAACAAATACTTTGTATCAAGATATACTTCAACCCTGGTTGAATTGTTACTATTCGAGAAAACTAACAACTAAGTTATCAGAATAAATCTTCAGCGTCCACTACTAGAAAAATCGCAAAAGATGACGCGCATTGCGCGTCATCTTGGGGTCAGATGACGCGCAAATGCGTGTCAAGGAAGGGGTAGTCATAAATGATAGATGACGCGCATCCGCGCGTCATCTGTTTATGACGCGCAAAAGATGACGCGCATTTTATGACGTGCAAAAGATGACGCGCAATGCGCGTCAAGGAAGGGGTAGTCATAAATGACTAGATGACGCGCATCCGCGTGTCATCTATGAAATTTTTATGACGTGCAATAGATGACGCGCAATGCACGTCATAAATTTATCTGTTTTTTTAAATATTTTTTTTATTTTTAATAAATTTACATGCTTTTTTATAAAACAAATTGTCCAATAACACCAAAAGCGAATTCCATTTAATTACCAATGAAATTTACAAAAGTTGTTACATAATATCAACTACAAAGCAAATTCAAATTCATTGCAATACAAATACAAGTTCAAATATTTAATCATATGGCCTACATATAAATGAAATTCTAAGGTACTTCAATAGTTTCTTCCTTTTCTGTACCATTGCTTGTAGACCCTTTCGAGAGTGCTTATCCTGTATAAATCAAAAGGTATAAAACATCAGACAAGTCATGGAATCCCCATTCTTCCCCTGTTAGATGTTTGCCACCTCTATTTCACACACAAGGACAAGTAACAAGTTTCCTGGAAAAAAAGTAGTGTCCCAGCACATAAAGACGAGATGGCTTATGGTTGTATGTCATAGGAACTTAATAGTTTCGGTATAGGCACATGAAGATAATACCTGGATAATGGAAATACATTTGAAAGTTCTTAAGAGTTCCAGGCTGCACAGAGTGACCTGACCTCCAAACCCTGCTTGCTTTTCATACTGCAGTGACAGTTGCAGATAAATGTCATAAAAGTTCAAGATAAAGAATCCTTACAGCTTTCATATAAGAGGTGATTTGTACACCACATCTTCTCTCCACACACCACTAAAATAGTAAAGAACTTAAAATCATTACTTAAGTGGTTTATTAAGCAAACAACGTGGTGTACAAACCAACTCCCCAGTCGTATATCCTTTACGGCACTCCATTTTATTAAGATATTACCTTGAAAGTGCACAATTTCAGAAAATAAAGTATCCTTCAATGAAAAAGCAAAAACGCCATCTCCTTGCTACACGAACCACCTCTTGCAAACACAATGCGTAAATTTAAAAAAAGATAAAGCATGATATAAAAAAAGTTCCATATTTATAAGACATTAAGTCCAATCCCATGAATTGTTATACAGTAACCAGCTAAAATATGTTACAAAGTTCCAAAAAGAAAGAAACAAAATATGAAGATTATTTGGTTATTAGTCAGAGGGAACGCAACAAGAAAGAAACAACAGCCAAGAAAGAAACAAACTTCCTTAAATTGCCGGGAATTTTCTCCGCAACAAATTATACTTGCAAAAATGTAAAGTAGTAAACAAAATCAAGACAGTATCTTCATGGGGCATGTTCAGCTTGATAATCTTCTACAAGCTTTGTGCTACTTTCAATTGTACCAGACAGTATCTTCAAAGTTCCATAAGCAGGCCGAATCTAGATGGTGAAAGGCGAATACCAAGTGCAGGAACTTGGACAGAGACACGAGTTGACGGATGACATGGATGCGGTACTTTAATCTTCAGTTGTAAAAGTCAGATGAAAGCGTTATATAAAAGTGATGTATATTGCTCCAGTCAGTTGAGAAGGAATGAAATTGAGGTAATTATACCTGATCCACGATAACAGTGATCCCACATCTATCAACAAGAGAATATGAATGACAAGCACCACCCATAACAGGATATGCAGAAGGCTTAGTACTATGAATCACAGACTCCAGGTCATATGTCAGAATGTCAGAATTTCCATCTGTAAAGAACGCAGCTATATCCTTTCCAGAGATACAAAAATGAGAATACAAGTTTTGCTCTTGATTATCATGGTGGTCCTCCTGTAACAAAAAGTACTTTACTCTTAATGTGACATCAAGGAAACATAAAATATACAAAAGAACAACTTGAGTAGCATACCTCTGTTCGCAATGTAAAATTACCGAAGTCCAAAAGGAAAAGACTATTATACTCAGACGAGGCACTTGTCCTTATAGGAACTCTAATTTTTGGAGCATCAAGATCAATATCAAGAGCGAATCTGTAAGATTGAAGACATGATACAAGTAAGAGATTAATTTACAAGCTTAATTAACCATTGTGTGTATCGAATCTGATAACATGATATTAGCAATCCACATCAATTGCAACCTAAAATAGAAAAAAACAAATCAAAAATAAGAGACAGGTGTATGTTTCAGTACTATAATCACGATGAGACATTCATTACAAAGCAATAAGGCTCACAAGGAAAGTTGTTTCATCAAAAAAGAGTTGGCAAAGACCAACCAATATTTCTCCTTGGCTTATATCGTTTATTGGTTTTGGAACTCAAGTAATTGTGTTAAATTATTGTCCATGCCTATACCGTTCCACACACCATCCTTCACCCTTGTATTAATGACCTACAAGTACAGACATTGCAGACGTTCTAGAGCAAGCATGCTCCATAACAACTTCCAAGACTTGACTAAATAGCGCTAGTTCGTATAAGATGGTAAAGAGTGAATTACTATTATTGAATCATTAGGTCATTTCCACATAAGGGATACTAAGATTCTTTTTGAACTATAATCAAACAGTCCATCAATTAATTAACATGTACACAATAAAAACAAGTAGTTTCTTCTTGCAATTTTCACAAAGAAAAGCATGTGGAAACAATAATTTACCTTAGTGTTGAATCAAAGCCGACAACATATACATAAAGATCAAAGATCATTAGTCAATCAAAGCCGACAACATATAATCAAACAGTTGGTATGCATAAATTTATCCATCAATCTTTTAAGCAACAGGATACTAACATTTATCTTTGAACTATAATCAAACAGTTAGTGTGCATAAACAATGAAAACAAATAGTTAAGTGGTACCTGTAAATGACAGAAGAGTAGGTAGCTGATTGAAGGTTCTTGTGCTTCCCTGCCTGGCAAAATAAAATACACATAAGAACAGGGGGACAAACATATACATACCGTAAACCCCTCGAATGCTTGAAAGAATGCCAAAATTTTGATCGGGGTAATCGGAACTGAAGGTAATGCAGGGAATGTGGGTCAGACTACAAATCAACAAATTCGCTGGTAGTATCGCTAAAGAAAGGAGAATAAATAGTACCTGTGAACCACCGATTAGAGGTGATGGTGATAATATTGTTGTCGAAACCTGCTTCTGCTAGAAAATAGCGCACATATAAGCACAAAGAAGACGAAACATGAATACGTAGATGAACTGAAAAGGTTACTGGAACTCGAATGGTAGGTCGCGGTGACATCAATTGATTATCGGCGGTGGAAGGTCGGCGGTGGCAGGCGCGTCCGGCGGGGAAGATCGGCGGGGGAATGAAGCGGGAGAGGTAGGGCTTTAGTTGAAGTTTTGGAATGAAGTTTTGGAATGAAGCGGGGGAAGTATTATAAAAATTTTAAAACATGACACGTTAAGATGACACGCAAAAATGCGTGTCATCCTTTCTAAGAAAATTTTAAAAAATGACACATAATTTATGATACGCGTAAATGCGCGTCATCTTTTTTCGCGCGTCATCTTTTGCGCGTCATCTATTAACAGTTTTCTAGTAGTGGTCCTTGATATTGAGTTTATAACTTTGAGTCTAGTACTAAAATTCTTTAATAGCATGCCATGACATGTTGTGTTATAAACAACATATTTTGTCGTCATTGTTGATGTTGTTGTCAACTGTTGTTTATGACTCCTTCATAAGATAGGCTCGTCTACTAGAATAAAGATGTACCCCAAGATGGATTTCTTGTCATCTTTTCATGTAGCAAAGTTAGGATCAATATAGCCAACCACTTTTAAATCATCACTTTTTTTATAAGTTAACTTATAGTCTATCATTTTTAAGATATCATAGCACTTTCTTTGCTGCTTTTCAATTTTCTAGGCTACAACTATATTGGTAACTTCCTAGCATTGTAGTAATATACATGATAGGACAAGTATAGACTTGAGCATAAATAAGGCTTCTAACTACTAAGACATAATATATTAATCTCACTTTCCATTCAACCTTTGTTTTTGGATAATAAAAATAAATGAAAACATCTCCCTTAACTACTAGAGATACTGAGTTAGAGCATGTTGCATGTTATAAGTGTAAGGACCCATTCTATGTAAGCCTTTTGAGGCAAACCTAATGTCCCACTAGGCTCTCTCCGTGTATTTCAATGCCTATGACATAAAGAGGCTTTTATAAGGTCTTTCATGTCAAAACTATGCAAGTTTTTTCTTGGCTCATATAACATATCTACCCTATTACTTCCCAGAAAATATCATCAACACAAAGGACAAGTATAGTAAAATTGCTCACTTATCTTAAGGACATGCATTGATCCACTTGATTCTTAATAAAACTTTCTTTATTCATGACTTGATCAAGTTTTATGTACCACTGATGTGATGCTTGCTTCAACCCATATATGGATTTGTTTAGCTTACGGACTCAGTTAGTAGATAGTCTAGGTCTAGAAGATATCCCTAGTTGATTTTCAAGTTCGGAAGATTCATTAGGTTCATTGATAGTTTCATGGTTGTTCTTGGTATTTAGTAAGCCTCCAAGTATATTAGGAGCAATATTAGGTTTTGAGGAGACAATCCATGGTGTAGTGTCCGGTACAAGAGGTGTAATTTGAGGTAAATTCAAATTATCTCTCCCCCCATTTATTGCATCTCGTGCAAATCATAAACATGACTTTTACTACTCCCATCGACCTTTGAGGTCATTAAGAACACCACATGATGAGTTTCTACCATATGTGTAACATGAGAGAAAATAAAATTTGTATTTTTTTATATATATAGTATATCTAATAAAGAAACAACTAATTATTTTCATGTTAACTTTCTTTGGCTGAGGATTACAAGCTTTGGCTTCAATAGGACAAGCACGTACTTTTATATATCTAATACTTATTTTCTTTCTGGTCTATAATCCAAAAAGTCTTGTGGATAAATTTATAAAGAACCCTATTTAGTATTTAAATTGTTGTCCTTAATGCATCGGTCCATAAGACTTGAAGTAGGCTCCTATTGGCTGACACACTTCTAACCATGTCCAAAAGGGTTATGATCCTCCTTTCAACGACATTATTCTAGAGGGTATAGGGTATGGGGCATAGTGTATTGGGTTATAATTTCATGGTCCTTACAAAGAATTCATAAAATGCCTTAGGAGTACGAACCACATAGTATCTCTACAATGATATTCAATCCCACGATCTGACTCACAACCTTCTTATATACTTTAATTTATTTTCAACTTATAATTTGGCTTTAAATTCTTTAAAGGTTTCACATGATTTAACTTTTTCTTCAATTAAATACAAGTACATGTAGCATCAATAATCATCTATGAAAGTGATAAAAGAATTATGTCCAGATACCCTATCAAGTTAGGATCCAATAATATAAATGATCTTTAACAAATTAGAGCTTTTGGTGGCACCTTTAATTTCTTATTTATCCTTCACTTGTCTAGACATTCTATCTAGTGAAGTGTGGTCTAAACATTAAAGCCACTACATGAACGAAGTTTCTAAATCTCATTTTCTGTTTATTAAATTCTCATTTACTTTATATTGTAATAAAGATTTTAAAATCTGTTATCTAATACTAGTTTATATAGAGATCAATGACCTAAAATTTAAAAATTTTATAAATACTAACTTTGTCGCACCAACATGCAACATTAAAACCATCAATGTATAATTTACGAGTTTATACTAAACTTTGAGTTATTCTAAGTACATATAAGGTATCATGAAGTTCAATTCAATGACTAGTTTTCATGAGCAATCGTACAGTTCCTACAATTGCAACATTTAGGGCTACACCACCTCCCACTATAACCGTTCTTTGTTTCTTTTTAACTTTCTGTTGTAAGGAATCTCTGTATTGAGTCAGTTACTTGAACTATGGAACTAGAGTCAACCCATCATGTTAGATGAAACATCAATATTAAAGGACTCAAGTATCATTTACAAATGATTATCTTTAGGTGGCACTATTAATTGAATTTGAAGCAATCCTTTTACTTATTTCTATGTTTAGAATTTGCAAAAAAGTTCTGTGTAACAACCTTCCAATTAACAAAACGAACATGAATAAACTTTAAAAAAAATCAATGCATACTATCTATTAAAGTTTCTTTTTAATATTTCTACCGAGCAAATATACACCACAAGAAAATTGTTTTTTTGCGGCGATAAATATCGTCGCAAAAAGCTCTTTTGTCGTCGCAATATGTTATTTGCGACGAAACTTTGGTCGTAAAAAAGTCGCCGTAAAAAAATGGTCGCAAATGTTATTTGCGACGAAATTTGCGACGATTTATTTTGTGGGCTCCACTTAGTATAAAAAAAGTGAAATTCTGGAGAAAATATTTTACGACGATTAAAAAAGTGACATTTGCGACGATATTTTCTTATTTGCGGCGATATATCGCCGCAAAGTTTTTGACCAAACCTTTTTTGCGACGAAAACTTTCAATATGATGCATGTCTTTTGCGAAGAAAAATCGCCGCAAAAAAGAACCTTTTTTCTAATAATTTTGTGACAACCCGAAAATTTTCATAATTTAATAAAAATTTTATGTGAATTTATAGTTTATTTTTATATTTTTATAATGTTAATAATAATAAAAATAATAACAATAATAATAATAATATTATTAAAAATAATAATGTTAATAATGATAATATTAATAATAATGAAAATATTGTTATTAATAATAATTTATAAAATTATTAAATTGATTTAATAAAGTCCAGGGTTAGTTTTGTAATTTCTAAAACTTGTTTTATAAACTTAAATCATGAAATAATAAAACACCAAACTACAGGGACCAATCTGTAATTTTTTGAAAACCCAAACCACCCGCCCGTCCCCTTCGATTTTCCGGCCACATTCCGGCCAAACTCCGGCGGCTCTCCGGCGACTCCAAAGGCCACGAAATACTCAATTATAAATCACGAAACCGGTCCCAATCGAATCGCGTGAATATCTCGAACCAGTGGACCACTTCAATTTGAATAATTGGTTCGGTATAATGGGATTTCCACTCTCGACCGAAAGTCGGCCGACCCACTCACCAAAATCGCACTACCACTCTATTTTATTCAAATTAATCGAACAAGAATGGCTATATAATCATCCTAAACTAATGATACATTCAAACGCACCTAAAACACACACATACATCGGATTTGATTATCCCTCTGTCGCGGACCTGCAACTAAGCAAACAACCCTCACTTCGAACACCAAACAGGTAATTAAAACTACCATTATGCTCGGTTTTACTTGGGGATTAAAAGCCCCAAGTTTAATTTCTTGATTTCAGTCGATTTGGCTTTCGATTTGGTTGAGAACCGAACTAGGGTTCTTGGTGATTTGGGGATTCATTTGGGTTGTGCTTAAAAACAATTGAAACCAGGAACCATTGCGGCCACGGCCTTTGGTTCACTGGTTAAAGTGTGGGATTGCGGGATGGAGGTCCCGGGTTCGAACCCGGTTACCTCCATGTATTTTTTTAAGGCCTTTTTGACCTTATTAAAAATATACAAAAATTATAAAAATAAGTTTTATAAACTTTCCATATTTTAAATGTTACATAATTATTTTCTGTAAATTTATTTATTAAAAACATCTTAATAATATTTATAAAATATTATTTATAAATGTTATAAAAGAGCATTTTTATAAAGATGGACTCTAAATAATGATTTAAATTATAAATTCATTATTGGACACTATATTATTTTAATGAATCATGATAATTATGGAAATTATAAAGATTTTTTTATAATTTCATAAATTATTATGAGCATTATTTCAAGTTATTTCTTATAAAATATATAAAGGTGTAGATTAATTAAAACTTGTAAACATTACATATTTGATAAGACAAATACACATTAGATTTTATAAATTTAATTATAAAATCTTACTAAATTAAATACAAACCTACATATTTAAATAATGTCTAAAATTCATTTTAACATAATGATATGATAAAATCATTATTAAATTAATGAAATGCAAATCTTTAATTATTAAATAATTAACAAAAATAATTAAATGATTTAATGTTTATAACAAATTCCAGAAACCAAACCCTAGATCAATTGAACACCAGATTATGAATTTGTATTTAAATTACTTATGTGAATTATAATTCCTTAGGAGGAATTTACTAGCTTATCAACATCACACGAGAACCAAGGTGAGTTCAAGCCCCACTATTTTACTAAAACTCTTTTGGGGGAGATAGCATACTGGTAAAGTTACAAACGCTTTTTATATATCTAAGATGTGTATGGATATTAATATAGTGCTGTTTATTATGATAAAAGTCCTCACACTTTCGAATTGTTAATATTGGATAGCGGGGAATGTTGGGTAGTACTACTGGGTGTGACGAGCCCCACTTGTGTGACTCGAGGTCAACCGGGTGCAATTTGTCCTATGAACATTTGTCACGATATGACATCGTGGCTGGAGGCAAACATAACACAGTCAGCTTCAATGTCGAAATCACTATTTAATATCATTTGTGAATGGACTAGCTAGCCATTACAATGCACATGCTTAAATATACGCTATTGTTAAACTGTGACGTTTAACTACAAACTCTTGAACTAATCAACCATTGGGTTGATTACACTTTTGTTAAACTGTTATGATTAAACGCAAACTCTTGAACTTACCAACCATTGGGTTGATATACACTTTTGTTAAACTGTTATGTTTAAACGCAAACTCTTGAACTCACCAACCATGTGTTGACTTTTAGTATGCTATTCTCAGGCCATTAAATCTGGACTGCTGTTAGGAGCACTACACGGGTCAAGCATGCATCCTAACGCTTAAACAATGATATATATATGTTTATCTTTATAATTTGGGTTTGTTTATTTGTTTAACGCTTCCGCATGTATTATAAATTTTAAACTTTGGTTTGTTATGTTAAACGTTTCATATAGAGTCGTTCCGAGTAACTATTGACTGTGATCCTGGTTTGTTCACACGCCTCGCGGTAGAACTCCGCATGCGGATTTTGAGGGTGTGACAGATTGGTATCAGAGCCATTGGTTATAGAGAACTAGGTTGCATACACACTAGACTATAACCGCACACAGTTAGTTAGTTACTTGTTCCTAGTCTTCCTAAACTTAACTTATCATCGTGGGTTCAAATCCTTAGTCTAATCTATGAAAATCTTATCGAGGTTTTGAATTCCATGAACCAAATGAACTTGTGTGACACATAGACACCTGTATTCTGGATTTCCTGGCAAAAGGCCCTCGGGCTAAGGCAAGCATATCGTATAAATCTCATTGCGAGACCTGGTATGCTTACCTGGGGATTTCTGGGATGAGTGATAAACTATGGTCAATACACAAGTCCATAAGGTAAATAGGATACCTTTTTACTGAGCATGGAACAATACCGAGTCTGGCGACTCACAAGCAATGTCTATACACTACAGCACGACATAGCTGAATGATTCTATTCTATTTCCTTTAAACGATTCGGACTACGTAGCGTTTCTTTATTTTGGAACCTATGTGGAAAGAGTTGTTTCCCCACCCAAACAACAAACTCAATTTGTTATAAACATTGTGGTGGTGACAAATTCATTATCTCCTTATTGTTTACTATACTTCAATGATATAAAAAGGATTGATTCATTACTCATTATTGTATTTATGAATATAAAGTGAATAATGGACGTCCAAAGACGTGGACGTGGTCATGGACGAGGACGTGTGCGTGGACGTGGTGCCGGTGACCAAGGTGCCGGTGACCAACTGGTCCTATTAATATGACCCCTGCGGAATTGGCTGCTCTAATCAACGTACAAGTTCAGGCAGCGGTAGCTGCTACCCAAATAAGACAGCCAGCAGGACCATCAACGTGTACCTACAAGTCCTTCATAGACTGCAAGCCTCACACCTACAGTGGAACCGAGGGAGCTGTAGGGTTAGTAAGGTGGTTCGAGAAGACGGAGTCCGTGTTCTCAAAGTGTAACTGTCCACCTGCTGACCAGGTGAAATATGCTACGGGAACGTTGGATGGTGCTGCATTGTCTTGGTGGAATGCTCAAGTGCAAATGTTAGGGCAAGCCATGGCAGATCAACTCCCGTGGAACGAGTTCAAGGATATGATGATTGAGGAATACTGTCCACGAAGTGAAGTACAAAAACTTGAAGTGGAATTATGGCAACTGAAGATGCAAGGATCAGAAATTGAGGCTTATACCACGAGAACTCATGAAGTGGCCACTCTATGCCCAGGAATGGTACACGAAATGCACAAGAGAGTGGAACACTACATCCGGGGATTGGTGCCAGAGATTAGGAGTATGGTTACTTCCTCAAACCCGGCTACTATCCAGCAAGCTATCCGCCTAGCCCACAAACTGACTGATGAAGCTGTGGAGCAAGGACGGCTACCAAAACGGGGCGCTGCGGCGAGCGTGTCCGACAAAAAGAGGAAGTGGGATACCTCTAACAACACCAACAACAACAATAGAACATCATCGTCCGGTGGTCAGCATCAACAACAAACACCGCAACAACAACACAGGAGGTTCGACAACAACCGTAACTTCAACCAGTCAGCCTCGAACAATCAAGGATCAAGCGGTTACGGTGGTAAACAGCCGATATGCCCACGGTGCAACTATCATCACGTCGGAAGATGTGACAATTTCAAGTGTCAGCGGTGTGGTAAAATGGGACACTTGGCTAAGGATTGCCGTGGTGAGTTGGTTAGGAAGCCACAGCAAACTCAGGAGACTCCAAAGGGTTGCTTTGAGTGTGGGAAAGAAGGGCACTACAGGAACAACTGTCCGCAGCTGAGGAAGAACGGTAATGGCACTGGCCAAAACAACAACAATCAAGGCAACAACAACAACAACAACAAAGGTAACGGTGGTAACAATAATGGAGCCAAAGGGAGAGCCTTCGTCATTGGCTCAGGTGAGGCTCTAAATGATCCTACAACTATTACTGGTAGATTTTCTGTCAATGGATGTTTTGCTACGATACTGTTTGATACTGGAGCCGATAGGAGTTTCATATCCTTAAAGTTCTGTAATCTTCTAAGTGATATCCCTTCTGCCTTAGAATCCAAATATACCGTAGAATTGGCCGACGGTAAACAAATCCATGTAACACACATTCTTAGAGATTGTAAGATAGAACTCGCTGGTCATACTTTCGCTATAGATCTTATGCCTGTTACACTAGGAAGTTTCGACGTTGTGGTAGGCATGGATTGGCTCTCTAATAAGTAAGCGGAAGTCATATGCCATGAGAAGATCATACGAATCCATGTTGGTGATGAAATTCTTACAGTCCAAGGCGATAGGAGTGGTGCACTAATGGGTATTATCTCTTACATGAAGGCGCAAAAGTTGTTACGAAAAGGGCGTGTGGCTATTCTGGCACTCGTCACCGACAAGCAGTCCGAGGAAAAGAAAATAGAAGACATTCCCGTGGTAAGAGATTTTCCAGAGGTGTTTCCAGAGGATCTTCCTGGACTACCACCTCATCGCCAAGTGGAATTTCAAATCGAACGGACTCCCGGTGAAGCCCCGATTGCTAGAGCACCTTATCGATTAGCACCAAACGAATTACAGGAGTTGTCATCACAACTTCAGGAGCTTTTAGATAAGGGCTTTATCCGACCTAGCTCATCACCTTGGGGAGCCCCTGTTCTCTTTGTTAAGAAGAAGGATGGCACTTTCCGAATGTGCATCGATTATAGAGAATTAAACAAAGTTACAGTCAAGAACCGATATCCTCTACCTTGTATCGATGACTTGTTTGATCAGCTTCAGGGATCAAGCTATTATTCGAAGATCGACTTGAGGTCTGGTTATCATCAACTCCGAGTTCGTGAGGAGGACATCTCCAAAACCGCATTCCGTACTCGTTATGGTCATTACGAGTTCTTGGTCATGCCTTTTGGGTTGACTAATGCACCTGCGGTATTCATGGACCTCATGAATCGCGTGTGCAAACCCTATCTCGATCAGTTTGTTATTGTGTTTATCGATGACATACTGATATACTCTAAGACCAAGGAGGACCATGAAGAGCATCTACGATTGATCTTGGAATTGTTGAAGAATGAGCAACTGTACGCCAAATTCTCTAAGTGTGACTTTTGGATACGTGAAGTGCAATTCCTAGGTCATGTTGTTAATGAGAAGGGAATACATGTTGATCCTGCCAAGATTGTGGCGATAAAGAATTGGGCTACACCTAAGACACCGACTGAGATAAGGCAATTCCTGGGGTTAGCAGGATATTACCGACGATTCATAGAGGGATTCTCTAAGATTGCACAACCTCTCACCGCTTTGACCCACAAAGGAACGACTTACAAATGGGGTGAAAGTCAAGAGGCGGCTTTTCAGCTATTGAAACAGAAACTCTGTAGTGCACCGATATTGGCACTACCAGAGGGGACAGATGATTTCGTGGCGTATTGTGACGCATCCATTCAAGGATTGGGTTGTGTCCTGATGCAACGCGACAAGGTGATAGCTTACGCCTCGAGACAACTGAAGGTCCACAAGAAGAACTATACCACCCATGACCTGGAATTGGGTGCAGTGATTTTTGCCTTGAAGATTTGGAGACATTACTTGTACGGTACCAGATGCACCATTTACACCGATCATAAGAGTCTCCAGCACATCTTTGAACAGAAAGAGCTGAACATGAGACAACGTCGTTGGGTCGAATTATTGAACGACTACGACTGTGCGATCAAGTATCATCCTGGCAAGGCTAATGTAGTAGCAGATGCCTTGAGTCGGAAGGAGACACCCAAGCCAAGACGAGTTCGAGCATTACAACTCACCATTCGTACCGGATTACCCGATCAAATACGTAATGCTCAACTTAAGGCATTAAAAGACGAAAACTTGAAGGCTGAATCGCTACGAGGCATGGAGAAACAACTGGAAACCAAATCTGACGGAATCCGCTACTTCATGGATCGATATGGGTTCCTTTGTATGGAGACCTACGAGAACTAGTAATGGACGAATCTCACAAGTCACGGTACTCTATTCATCCGGGTTCAGACAAGATGTACCACGATCTAAAAGTCCTTTACTGGTGGCCGAACATGAAAGCTGACATTGCCACATACGTAAGCAGATGCTTAACCTGTTCTAAAGTTAAGGTGGAGTATCAGCGACCATCTGGTTTACTTCAACAGCCAGAAATACCAGTACGGAAGTGGGAACAGATATCTATGGACTTTATCACAAAACTACCTCGAACTCCCAGCGGGTGCGATACCATCTGGGTAATTGTTGATCGTCTGACAAAATCCACACATTTCTTACCGATTCGGGAGACTGACCGCATGGAAAAGTTGACTCGTATCTACCTAAGGGAAATAGTCTCCTGGCACGGGGTGCCAATTTCCATTATCTCTTATCGTGATGCTCGATTTACCTCATACTTCTGGCAATCTTTACAACGAGCATTGGGGACGCGGTTGGATATGAGCACCGCGTATCATCCACAAACGGACGGTCAGAGTGAGCGTACCATACAGACTTTGGAGGATATGCTACGTGCTTGTGTGATTGACTTTGGGAACAACTGGGAAGTTCACCTGCCTTTGGTGGAATTTTCCTATAATAACAGCTATCACACTAGCATAAAGGCAGCACCTTTCGAGGCTTTGTATGGAAGAAAGTGTAGATCACCAGTCTGCTGGACTGAAATTGGTGATAGCCAACTAACGGGTCCCGAACTAATTCATGAAACCACTGAGAAGATCGTGCAGATACGAAATCGTATGGCAGCAGCGCGAGATAGACAGAAAAGTTATGCTGACAAAAGACGGAAACCTCTAGGGTTCCAAATTGGTGACAAAGTGTTATTGAAAGTCTCACCGTGGAAAGGCGTAGTTCGGTTTGGCAAACGAGGAAAGCTGAATCCGAGGTATGTTGGACCATTTGAGATACTGGAAAGAATAGGTCCAGTGGCCTATCGATTAGCTTTACCTGATTCACTGAGTGGAGTCCATAATGTGTTTCACGTTTCAAACCTAAGAAAGTGTTTAGCCGATGAATCATTTGTTGTACCTTTAGAGGAACTACAAGTAGATGAAAAATTCAGGTTTATCGAGGAACCAATTGAAATCATGGATAGGGAAGTTAAACGGCTTAAGCATAGCAAGATTCCAATTGTTAAAGTTCGGTGGAACTCCCGGCGTGGTCCTGAGTTCACTTGGGAACGAGAGGACGAAATGATACGCAAGTATCCTAACCTGTTCAAGGATGCTGCAAATACATCTTAATTTTCGGGACGAAAATTCCTCTAACAGGGGGATGATGTGACAACCCGAAAATTTTCATGATTTAATAAAATTTATGTGAATTTATAGTTTATTTTTATATTTTTATAATGTTAATAATAATAAAAATAATAACAATAATAATAATATTATTATTATTAAAATAATAATGTTAATAATGATAATATTAATAATAAAAATATTGTTATTAATAATAATTTATAAAATTATTAAATTGATTTAATAAATTCCAGGGTTAGTTTTGTAATTTCTAAAACTTGTTTTATAAACTTAAATCATGAAATAATAAAACATCAAACTACAGGGACCATTCTGTAATTTTTTGAAAACCCAAACCACCCGCCCGTCCCCTTCGATTTTCCGGCCACATTCCGGCCAAACTCCGGCGGCTCTCCGGCGACTCCAAAGGCCATGAAATACTCAATTATAAACCACGAAACCGGTCCCAATCGAATCGCGTGAATATGTCGAACCAGTGGACCACTTCAATTTGAATAATTGGTTCGGTATAATGGGATTTCCACTCTCGACCGAAAGTCGGCCGACCCACTCACCAAAATCGCACTACCACTCTATTTTATTCAAATTAATCGAACAAGAATGGCTATATAATCATTCCTAAACTAATGATACATTCAAACGCACCTAAAACACACACATACATCGGATTTGATTATCCCTCTGTCGCGGACCTGCAACTAAGCAAACAACCCTCACTTCGAACACCAAACAGGTAATTAAAACTACCATTATGCTCGGTTTTACTTGGGGATTAAAAGCCCCAAGTTTAATTTCTTGATTTCAGTCGATTTGGCTTTCGATTTGGTTGAGAACCGAACTAGGGTTCTTGGTGATTTGGGGATTCCTTTGAGTTGTGCTTAAAAACAATTGAAACCAGGAACCATTGCGGCCACGACCTTTGGTTCACTGGTTAGAGTGTGGGATTGCGGGATGGAGGTCCCGGGTTCGAACCCGGTTACCTCCATGTATTTTTTAAGGCCTTTTTGACCTTATTAAAAATATACAAAAATTCTCAAAAATTATAAAAATAAGTTTTATAAACTTTCCATATTTTAAATGTTACATAATTATTTTCTGTAAATTTATTTACTAAAAACATCTTAATAATATTTATAAAATATTATTTATAAATGTTATAAAAGAGCATTTTTATAAAGATGGACTCTAAATAATGATTTAAATTATAAATTCATTATTGGACACTATATTATTTTAATGAATCATGATAATTATGGAAATTATAAAGATATTTTTTTATAATTTCATAAATTATTACGAGCATTATTTCAAGTTATTTCTTATAAAATATAAAGGTGTAGATTAATTAAAACTTGTTAACATTACATATTTGATAAGACAAATACACATTAGATTTTATAAATTTAATTATAAAATCTTACTAAATTAAATACAAACTCACATATTTAAATAATGTCTAAAATTCATTTAACATAATGATATGTTAAAATCATTATTAAATTAATAAAATGCAAATCTTTAATTATTAAAGAATTAACAAAAATAATTAAATGATTTAATGTTTATAACAAATTCCAGAAACCAAACCCTAGATCAATTGAACACCAGATTATGAATTTGTATTTAAATTACTTATGTGAATTGTAATTCCTTAGGAGGAATTTACTAGCTTATCAACATCACACGAGAACCAAGGTGAGTTCAAGCCCCACTATTTTACTAAAACTCTTTTGGGGGAGATAGCATACTGGTAAAGTTACAAACGCTTTTTATATATCTAAGATGTGTATGGATATTAATATAGTGTTGTTTATTATGATAAAAGTCCTCACACTTTCGAATTGTTAATATTGGATAGCGGGGAAAGTTGGGTAGTACTACTGGGTGTGACGAGCCCCACTTGTGTGACTCGAGGTCAACCGGGTGCAATTTGTCCTATGAACATTTGTCACGATATGACATCGTGGCTGGAGGCAAACATAACACAGTCAGCTTCAGTATCGAAATCACTATTTAATATCATTTGTGAATGGACTAGCTAGCCATTACAATGCACATGCTTAAATATACGCTATTGTTAAACTGTGACGTTTAACTGCAAACTCTTGAACTAATCAACCATTGGGTTGATTACACTTTGTTAAACTGTTATGATTAAACGCAAACTCTTGAACTTACCAACCATTGGGTTGATATACACTTTTGTTAAACTGTTATGTTTAAATGTAAACTCTTGAACTCACCAACCGTGTGTTGACTTTTAGTATGATATTCTCAGGTCATTAAATCTGGACTGCTGTTAGGAGCACTACACGGGTCAAGCATGCATCCTAACGCTTAAACAATGATATATATATGTTTATCTTTATAATTTGGGTTTGTTTATTTTGTTTAACGCTTCCGCATGTATTATAAATTTTAAACTTTGGTTTGTTATGTTAAACGTTTCATATAGAGTCGTTCCGAGTAACTATTGACTGTGATCCTGGTTTGTTCACACGCCTCGCGGTAGAACTTCGCACGCGGATTTTGGGGGTGTGACAGATTTTGCTGCATTTGCAGCAATCCACCCAGATTTTTCTGAGTACCAAACCTGCTGTTCAAAATCACTAAACATTATCAAAGCCATCAAACCATTCACAAAACATAGCATATAAACAAAATATTATCCAAATTTAATAAGTTAAAAGTCATACAAACAAATGTTTGAAAATATTCATAACAAACATCAAACTGAACATCCTATGACGACCCACCTTCATCATCTTCTTCATATTCATCATTTTGTTAAGAATGACCACTTCTCTTCAACGCGCTCTGGACTTGGCTTTGAATTTGACTTTACATTTGTGCCATCATATTAGCCATCATCTGTGACTGCCATTGTTCTTGCTCACTTGCCAGTCTCGCTGCTATCATCTCCTCAACCTCAGATTGTGAGAACATCCGCTGATTTGTTCTATGAGGTGGAGGTGGGGGTTGTGAAGGCACGCTCGGTATTGGACCGATGCCACGTTCCCACCCAGGTCGCTCCCCCAAGACCTAGCGCATGATCTGTTTCTCTGACATTTCTGGGTTATGTTGTTGAAGCGCGACCATTTGCTCCTTTATAGTTTACAAAAAAATAACAATGTTATATATGGTGATGTTATATATTACTTTATTTTTATAAAATTGTAAGACGTGTACATTACTTACATAGTATGCAGCGGGTTCAGGTTGATAGAAATTACCGCTTGAATCGGTATAGAAGCGACGATATGCTAATATGGCACTCCCAGATTCATCAGAACCTTCTTCCCGCTGTAAACACATTATATAGTTATATACTAATATAAAAGTAACTTACAAATACATAAAACAAGTTATAAACACATTAGATTAAAACAACTTACAACATATAACGACATTAGGCTAAAGATGTCCGACCGCCATGTCCCTTGATCGTCTGCTTCCCTTTGTTGGACTTGTTGGTTCCAGACCGAGCCCTGACTTCAGGAGAAGTGTAGTAATCCACATAGCCTTTCCATTCAGATTCTTGAATATCAGGTAGCACAACATTAGAAATATCAACCCTGTCCTCCCCACCTATTTTGCTAAAATGCTTTTGCTTGAACCGGTAGTTGTGATCTTTATACCGGTTTGCAGCATATTTCTCAATGCCTGCCCTCAGGCCTTTGTGGGGAGTCTAATCAAAATACATCTGCAAATTATGAAAACAAATAGCTTAGTGTATATATATTGAATCACTGAATTTAATTATCAAAAACTTAACCTGTAAGTCAGGCTAGATAGTCGCTTTCAACTCTGCAGGTATCTTTCTCCAGCTCTTGTAGTTTTGAGGAAATTTGTCAACGAGTGTGCCAACCAGTGAAGCAAAGGTCGCCTGATTGACACCCACAGGTTTGTAGGTGTCATGCGTACCTTACTCAAATTCAATTGTGAGCAAATTTCCTTGTGGATTTCTCTTTCGCATACCTTGAAGTGTGGTCTTTCCACGCTTGCCTTGTCCTGCAAATTGATAATAGTATAAAAATTCTATGTAAATTATATATTTTCATTTTAAAAGATAATAGTATAAAAAATTCGTCATACCTCGTCCGCTGCCGCTGCCAGAGTCATCACTGACCTCGCACTGTCATGGCGGCTGCCACGATCGATCATCATCGGGAGGACCACCACCAGGTGGACCACGGCCATAGGTATCCCCACCATGACCTCGGGCCACGTCTGCCATCTGTAAAAAAAGATTATATAAGTATACAAATATATCGCAATTGAATCATTAGCTAAACACACAATTGAAAAAAAACAATTCAATAAACATAATAGATCAACATAATAAATGATTCGGTTAAAATTAAAAATTACAATCAATCGGATTCATCGGTGTGATAAGAATCTTCTCTACAATCATTATTAAATTCGTCTAATTCATCATCTGAATTATCAGAAACGTCAACAGCTTTGTCTGCATCGTCGTCTTCACCCTCATCCGTATCTTCATATGTCTCGTCCTCTACATTGACATGCTCAAGGGAAACATCGACTTCTGTAGCTTCATCTCTACTCATACCATCATAAGTCAAATTATCTAAGTCAGCAGACAACAAAAGCTCAGATGAAGTGCTGCCATGAATTAAATCTGCTTCATTATTTTCCATTATAATATCTCGGTCCCAAATCTTCCGATGATTCACCTCTTGGACAACCTTCCAATGTCTGATTGATTGAACTCTTTGATTGGCTTTAGACGGTTCGTCAAGATTAAAAAACTTGCTCTGCTTGTGTTGCAAGAATGTATTGGTCATTTGTAAACCATTCAGTTTGGGTAGAAATATTAGTTATGTTATTCTTAATGACACAAAGTTTGTTGTTATTAGTTTTAAACCATTTACATCGAAACAACACAACCTTACAACGGTCTAGATAGCCTAGCTTCAGAATCTCTTCCAACACACATACACATATACATCCATACACAAATACACATATACATCCATACACATACACATATATATCTAACCCTAACTATAATTTCAGATCATAACCATTTTTAACACAAGAATTTAAAAAAATAGTTATTACCTCTAAAATATGAGTGGACTAGCGGTGGTGGTGACGACAGATGGCGGTGGTGGTGATGCGGCGGTGGAGCAGGTGGCGGTGGTGGTGACGGCGCGGTGGTGGTGACAAGGCGGTAACAAGCTGTGGTGGTCCACCCGGCAAACGGCGATGGTGGTGACAGCACATGGTGGTGGTGACTGGAACTGCAGTGGCGGTGGTGGCTGGAACTGCGGTGGCGGTGGCGGTGGCAGATGGGGGTGGTGGTGGCGGTGGGAGAACAGGGGGGTGGTGGTGGCGGATCTGTGTTTGTGTTTGGTGTAAAAATGGGGAACAGATCTGGATTCCCTGTTTTCATAAAGTGAACACATTTTTGCGGCGATTTATCGCCGCAAAAACCCTATTGCGACGAAAATTTAATAAATTCTTTTTATTTAAATTTTTTTTGCTTCTTTTTTGCGACGACTTATCGCCGCAAAAAACAAATGGTAAAATAAATTAAAAAGGATTAAAATTAAAAAAATAAAAACCTCTTTTGCGACGAAAATGTCGCCGTAAAAAAGTAAGCGGGAAATTTTCCCTCGTAAAAGAGAATTCAAAAAAAATAAAAAAATTGAATATATTATTTGCGACGAAAGAAAATTGACGCAAAAAATAACAAATTTTTAATAATCATAAAATAAATTAAATTACATCATTTGCGGCGAAATTATCGTCGCAAAAGAGAGATTTGACTAGAAAAGTTAAAAAGTTGATTATTTTTGTCGTTTAGTGTGTTTTTTGCGACGAAATATTTATCGCCGCAAAAAACATCGTCACGAAAAACCTTTTTCTTGTAGTGATATGGTGCTATACAAAAATTTCAAATTTAAAATTGAAGTTAACTATTATTAACATCAAGATGTAAAACAAGAGTTTAGTAGGTTTCTACATAACAACCTTCTAATTAACAAGTTGAGATGTTTATTGTTGATTTAACAACTAAAGTGAATGACAAATTTTTGAACATCCTAACCCAACTATATATGTCGTACGTATCTCATTATACAAATCAGAACAAAGCGTAAATCCATATAACATCTCCACAAGAGAAGTCTAAGAGACGTACCTAGTTACGTCATTTATATATTGTTGTACGTGTTAGTCTAAGGCTTACCAATTTATCATCTTTTACATTCTAAATCATTGATTTACTCTCTTCACAGGTCCACACGATCCCCTTGTGTACATGTAGTGGAAACAAGGAAATCAAACAAACAAAGAAAACACTGTTGAGCCAAAATGCTCAGTAACGAAGAAAACAGTAGTAGTGATAACGAAAGATGATATATGCAATAACTAAAGTAGATGGAGGCGGTAGCATAATAGTGTAATTAAATACAAACATATAGTTAATCAAAGTATATCGTACATACAGAAGTATTAGATCCAACAAGATATCAGCTAATATCAAGATGCTAACACACATATGAAACACAAATACTATAGTATCAGCAAGAAGTACCCACAGCCGAAACAAAACCATTACAGATATATCAAGTGAAAGATATACGAGTAGCTACTCTCATATTCAATCAAGTGAGATGACGAGTGCTGATATACACAACATCCATTCCTAAGAAGTATTAAAAGATCCACATATAATATGACCAGTCCATACGCCTCTTCAGGAAATAATATGGAAAAGTCGTGATCTCAGCTATCCGTCACGAATAGTGTCATAACATTGTTGTCGCAATGTCATGCCATAATTAGTCACCCTCCATGGTAGGAACATGGTCGGATAACAGAGTATTAGATACAGATAGTAGCATAAAATTTACTTAAGTTATTAAGCAACATGCAATAATGAGTACTAGTATTATGGAACATAGGCATCAAGAATGAATAACCATCACCTTCTCCCATTATATTTATGGTTCGTAAATGAGAGTGCTTATAAGATTACCTTAGTTTGTAATCAGTGTTCTTACGACCGGATCGGATCGACCGGCCGGTCCAACCGGTTCGACCGGGGATCGGTTAGGTGTCCGGTCCGGTCTGCTATGGTTCATTTTTGTCTGGTTGAACCGGCCGGTTCGTCCCGAACCGGTGGTCGGACCGGGAAACCGGACCGGTTCAAACCGGATTTTGGTTGTTTTTTATTTTTATGGGTAAAAACGGGGTTTGAACCATAAATTAGTGTGTTAGATATACAAATATAATTAAGTTTATATATAACTATAAAATACATTTATAAATCATATATAAATTACTTATATTTGATTATATATATAACTATATATAATTATGACGTCATCCGGTTCTTAAATCCGGTCCGACCGGTCCGACCACCAAACCAGTAAGGCGTCCGGTTCGACGTCCGATCCGGTTCTGAAAACATTATTTTGTAAAATCTGTTTCATACATTTCTAAAGTTTCATTATTTAAGATTTTTGGATTATTCAATGCTAATATCTTATAATGTTTGCAACTATTTGTTTACGAATTGTTAACACATTAGTTCATAAATATTATTATCATTATCATAAATAGCAAGAACAAGATGTTACAAATCTTTATTACAATGAAAAACATGAAAGATGACTAAACTAATAAACTATCACATGTTGTTCCATTTATGCAATGAAAAACATGAAAGATGACTAAACTAATAAACTATCACATGTTACAAATCTTTATTACAATGAAAAACATGAAAGATGACTAAACTATCATTTTCCAACTCACACTTGGAAAAGTAACATTCGTATCAGAAAAGTAAAAGCCATCATGGGTCACATACCAATAACATCTATTCATGCCAAACAAATTAGCGCCACACAACGAGTCCATGAAACTAGCATCAAATGCAATAAATGTGCTATAGTTACGAATAACAAGAGTTTTATCGTCGATCCAATAGAATCGACAAGTATACTTGTTTGAATTAAAAAAATTCATACGGAATTTCCAAAACATAGTATCTCGAGGTCCAAGTATCTGACCACCAAGATCATCACATCCCACCGCAACCTTTGGAACACATCTCCATTAGTGATGGTGATTCTATATGGTTGAATGACTTTACTTGAAGGAATGGAGATGACTTTCAGAATACTACAAAGTTGAAAGAAAAGGAAAATGCAAAAATATGGCTTGAGTAGGAACTCATGGTTTAAAGTTTATTGTCTAAACTTGTGCTAAACGTGTCCATACATACATACATACATACATACATACATACATACATACATACATACATACATACATACATACATACATACATACATACATACATACATACATACATACATACATACATACATACATACATACATACATACATACATACATACATACATACATACATACATACATACATACATACATACATACATACATACATACATACATACATACATACATACATACATACATACATACATACATACATACATACATACATACATACATACATATATATATATATATATATATACACACACATACATACATATAGAATTTAATTTGCTTGTTAAGAAAAAGGCAAAGTATCACTTAATGGTCATTTAAGATACGGTTGTACTATTTTTCTTTTTCGAATAACGACTTACATAATCATTATTTCTACTCTTAAACAATATCAACATGCAATACATGGATAATCCAAGATAAATTGTCACTCCTCAAAACTCGAAACCATAATTTTTGTTGATGATAAGAATATCATTTACTATATATTCAACCACATCTGATATGACTATACTAATTAATACTTCATTTTGTGTCAAGAAATGTATAGTATAATTTTGTGATAAACATAAAATGCGTTAAGATAAATAAATTTAAGGCAAATTGTATTTAATTAATCCAAACTATTACTAAATGGTCGATGATAATCAATACTATTGATATGACCGATAACAATCCTAACTTTTATTTTTATTATCAACAACAATCACAGTAATATAATTATTAAAAATGTACGCTTGATATCAACTCTATTTTGTTCACAATAATGATTATGAATAAACTGAAAAAAAAACATACAAGCCAAATTGGATTAAAATAAACACAAATCGAGTGTGAATATATGATACTTATGCTACTGCGATTCTTGTTGTAATAAAAATGAAAGTTGAGATTATTACCGGCCAAATCAATAGTATGAATTATTATTGGTCAATAGGTAATAGTCGTTTGAAATATTAAAATTCAATTTGACTTATTAAAATCTAAATATTAAATGCATGAATGCTTGCCAGAAACATTTTCTGCAATCGTATTAATCTCAATACACTACATGCATCTATTTAACATCAAGATCTTAATTGCGTCATAGGAATAAAAATATTAGTATTGATTCTCCTTTGACTACGAAATATTGTTATTTTAAATTTTTTAACAAAAATTCTATTATACTTTTACTTATAGACCATACACCATATATATTATATATCCTCAGAATAAATCTAAATCCTTCACATAAATAGTACTTTTTGAGGCAAAACATTCCCACTGGGATACCAACCCCATTGATAAATATTATTATTAACTAAGGAGTAAAGCAGTGACATTCTTGAAAAAATATCAGGACGTATTTTACATCGAAGTTAACCATATTGGCTCTTAAAGGTTATAGAGATTTTCGTTAAAGCAGCAATAATAGTAGTACGTAGTAACAATAATAATAGCTAAGGATTTATTAATAATAATAACAATATAATAACAACAGTAATAAGGACAGTAACAAAGACAGTAACAGCAACAGTAACAGCACAGTAACAGTAACAGTAACAGTAGTACTAATAATAATAATAATAATAATATAATAATAATAATAATAATAATAATAATAATAATAATAATAATAATAATAATATAATGAAATTTTAAATATAATATTTCAAACTAACAAAAATTTGACTAATAATAATCCATATTAACAATTTAACTAATGACACTTACAACTTTCACTTTTTGGTCAATAAAAATCTTGATTGCATTATTATCATAGATTCAAAATTCATTTGGATTATGGTTTAGCATGATTAAATTGCGAAGGTGTAATCAAAATAAGATATAGACAACTATGGCTTAGTTTTTGTTTATTGAATTAGGAAAATTTCTTCCAACGATTATTAAATTGCAAGGTAAAATCAAATATTAGAAGATGATTTTAGGGTCCTCGTATAGAGACATCAATCCAGATAAATCTACATCCCCTATACGACACATATACGGCTATACGACGTATAGCTAATTTCGATACTGACTACGAGGAAAACTCAGGGGGTTGTCAAAGAGGTTATACGCCCGTATAGGGCTACACGACCACGCGATACGACGCGTATTGGGCTATACGACCCGTATAGAAATTTTGAGTTGTTAATTTGTAATTTTGGGATGTGTATACATACGAACGCTTGTAGTCTATTAATGAAGAAGAAAGCCAAAAACTAATAAATGATATAAACCAGGTTGCTTATTAATGTTCGCATAATATTGTAATCGGAAGACTCTAAAAGCACTAATACAAACAGATTCAAGAAGTCCATCCATATTAAATTTTATAAATGAAATCATTGGATAAGTTCATATTCATTTTGAGACGTGTAGGCAGCTCCTGTAGTCGCATCACTGAGAAATAATTTCAATTTTTCATTCAAATATCCCCTGTATGATTGTCATTTAGATTTTTGTAGTACTTTACTTGTTTTAGGTAGGTTGAGTTAATTTAATTATTGATGAGAATATTATAAGAATAATTAAGTAATGTTGCAAACTAATGGTTGATTATTTTTTAGCAACACTATTAAATATGAATAAAAATTTGTCGATTGAAGTTGTGTAATATGTCGGTAACATCAAGAAGCTAAAGATGTTAAAAAAATGTAAAAAGGAACACACTTAAAGTGTCAACTGAATATTATAAGAACTAATTAATATGAATCAATATCAAAGAATTGATGTTAATAACCAGTCTAATATACACACCGAACTATATAAAAAATATAATCACTAGACTAGCATTCCAAATATTGATCTAATGTAGAAACGACACTTATGTAGGTTTCGTGACCGACTGAGTTAACTCCTTCATAATCATTGTAGCGGTTACCTAAGGTATGGATAATCTGATTCATTCTACAATATGTAGTGTATCCTACCTTACTTCCCGTTTATTTTATTTATACTGTGTCGCTACTAATTCTGATTTGATCCGTCTGTTATGTGTAAATTATATACATTGTGTTTGACGTTTGATTCATTTGTTCTGTTGGTTAAGTTTATTATTTGGCACCCTCCGACTTAGTTTAATGTTTGTTCTGTGTTATCATTATTCATTTATTTTAATTGAATTTGTTGCTTTAATAAGTATATAATTCATTTATGTTTAATAAAATTAAACTTGGTTATTTGATCTATTAATCTTAACTCTGATACCCGAGCAACACTTTCTATGGGGGTTTCATAGACTTGTCAATGCAGCATCGATGACTTGGCATTATCCGTGGCGGTGTGATTAGACCACGGGGCGTCTCTATTTTATATGTATATTTATGTGCTCGGAGAAGTACTTAGCTAGATCTGTTTTAGAGGCGTATGGACTGGTCCTAGGATATATATGCATCTGGTGGATGTGAGTGCATGCCAACGCTCCTCCACACCTTTGGTAATTAGGGACTGCAGCCCTCTATACACTAGTTACTACTATATTTTCTGAAATCTATTTCTGGCTCATTGGGTATTTTCATTAATCTGATTATGTTAATCTGTCTGAGAATCTGTATTATGTTAATCTTGATTGTTCGAATGAAATCTGATATCAATACTATATGCTATATGATTATAAGGATCTAATATGTAGTTATACGTATGTGTGTATACATCATGACAGTTGTATTCGTTATGATATATGTGCCAACTTTCCTTTTATTTGTTCACTGGGCATTAGCGCAGCCGCATTGTTTCTTCGCGGCAGGTATGCAGGGCAATCAAGGGAATGTGTGAAGAGCGTTAAAGAACAAGCTAAGAAGTGAAGAGACAAAAATTAAATAAGATATTTAGCATTTATTTTAAGACTTTAATATTTTGGTTTTAAACTAATATAACGGTATTGATTTGACTTATTTAATTTTCACATTTATTAGTATCTTTGATTACTGTACTGTGTGACATGTCAGCATTATCCGGAGCGGGGTGTTACAGTATATATCCACACCCTAATTTTAACAATAAAGATAAATTTTTTGACTTTATTTGACTCACGACATTAAGAGTTATGATACTATGATTCTTTAATTTAAAATGTTTGTGTAATGGAGTTGAGTTCACAAACACACACGAGATACTACTATTTGTTCTTTATATCAAGAAATAGAATTTAATTTAGAGTTTCTAAACTTTAATGAACTTTTTATTAGAAAAATTAATAAATTAGTCAGGTTATCACAAGATAATATTTTCTTGTGTAAAATATTATAGGTTTGAGATCAAGAATCAGACAAACTACTCTAACTCTTGCATGATATTTTTTCCCTTGCGTAAATAATTCTAACTCTTGTGTGATAATCACTATAAATATTGCGAGAACTCCAAGAACTTAGAAGTCCTAATAAAAATCATTATCTTGTCTTGATATCTATCATTATTATTAAAATGTAGCATCCTTAAATGAACTTATATATGTAAATATATATACATTTTAAAAATATACTAATACATGTAAATTAACAAATAAAATCAAACCTATAATAATAAATATCAAACCTATTATGAATGGAATGCACACCTATAACCAATTAAACCATTAAGTTTGTCAATGGCCTAATTAAAAGTTTATGTCCTAGATTGAGAATTAAAAATTAACAATGCAAGAATGATATAGTCAATATACCAACACAATATTGCATTCAACATATCCGGTTTAATAATACCGACATGAAAATAATGATTCAATCAATAAGCAAAGGTACACATATTCATCAAACATAAGTTAAACACATAATTTCATTAAAATAATCTTAGTCAATAAGAAAAAGTCAAACCAATAAATCAAAGCATTCTAGTGTTCATCTAAACCTAGTTGCCAAACATGATTAGGATATAAAACAATTAAATCAACCAACACCTTGACTTTTCCTTTTAAAGTCAAAGCAAAATAAATTTTGCTTTCAAATGAATTCATGTGAAATCTTATTGGTATTTAAAATCAAGATAGAATTTCAATAGATATTAATAACTAATCAGATACGAATCACTTAAACATAATATAGTTTAATTACTCATTATCTCCTTGACGTTAAAAAAATCCAAATATGAACTAATTAGGTTTATATTCAATAAAAGGTAATCAAAACCTATTCAAAATGTGGTAAATATGTAATAACATATTATCCTATTTTACTTGTTATCTCCTAGACGTTCAAAAAAATCCAAATAAGAACCAAACAGGTGTATTTTCAATAAAAGTTAATCAAAAGGTATTCAAAGTGTAATGAATATTTATATAATATATGTATAATTTAGAGCATATCAAACTCATCTATAAAACCATGTAATTAAAAAAAAGATTTTTAAAATGTAAACTTCAGGAGAAATTAGCTAGCTTTGTTAGTAAGTGTAAGAAGTTAGCTAGCTTGTAAAAATCTACACCAACTACTATGAAAAATTAACATATAGCAAGAGCTCTTTTAATACGTTGTGATGTAACTAAGATGTATGGTAGTAATAAGGGATATATACTAGCTATATATGGCTAAAAACACAACATAGTTAAAGTAAAACGATTTCAAATATAAACTGAACAAACTACTAATTAACACTTGGGATCAAACTTTGTATACTTCGTTTAACACTCAACTTTCTTTTCTTCTTCACTTTTCTACACACAAAATTAAAAAGAAACTTTTTATAGAAATTAATAATTATTATAATTGACTGGATTACCGTTGCAATGGAAAACGAAAAATGCTAGCTAAACTATCCAATATTATTCCATTCATGCATCTTAATCCACTTGTTACTGTTGTTCTTACAAAAATAAAACCATTGTGAGTAACATACCAATAACATCTATTCATGGTAAACAAATCATTACCACATAAGTCAATGATCTTCTCATCAAAAACAGGAAAGTCGGTAACCTTATAAAGATTTAAACTGTTATCTTTAAACCAATAGAATCGACAATTATATTTGTTTGTATCCCAGAAGTTTTTACGAAATTTCCAAGAAGTAGAATTTCCGGGCTTGAGTAGGCTAGCTGCAAGATCATCACATTTCACCACTACATTAGGAACATCTTTATTAATGATTGTAATTCTGTATGGTTCAAGCCATTTGCTTGAAGGTGGCTTGTTGGCCTTTAGAGTACTACAAAGATGAAACAATAGGAGAACACAAAAAGAAAGTTTTGGTAAATAATTCATGGTCGAAAGTTGGTGTCTATATATTGTGTTCTCGTATAGCGTTTATATAACATGAAATGGCAATAGAAAGTTAAAAATGTATGTTTTTCTGAATTACAAAACGAGCATTAATGGTCATTTAAGATATGATTATATCGAATGCATTTAACTGAGAAAACGCTGTAGAATACAAATATGCAAACACATATATCTTAATATAATTCCATATTTAAAAACTATAAGATCAGACGCAGAAATATGGTTGTATATATATCAATTTAAAATAAGTCATTGGTATAAGATGGGGTAAATACTAAAAAAAATCAATATATTGTCAGTTTTTTTCACAAAATTTACATGTGATTTTTCACGTAAAAAACTAGCATACTTTATATTTGTCTAGTATAAGTCCTTCAACATTTTTTGCACACAAAACTAATATACTTTCTATTTTTTTCATATAAAAATACCTTAATAATTATTTACACATTAAAGTCACTAAGGATGACAATCAAACCCGAACATGATGGGAATAACTAAAACCTGAGGCATCTAAGACGGTATGAGATCGTGTAAAGCGAGTATGCGATTAATTTTTATTTTTTTCATGGATATGGGTTTACATCATATACCCGTTTGTCAGACTCGACTACCCGATTAAGCATACTCGTTTACCTGAATATATATCCGTAATTATTTTATTATTTAATTTATTTTTTTTATTATTATATATTATATAAATATATCTTTTTTTTAATTAATATCTTTTCACCTAATTATTATGTGTTAAATATAGTCACTTAAGTTTTCTATCAATTGCACTATATAGTATCTTGCAAAGTTATAGCATAGCTCGGTATTCGTCTCTAAAATTAAAGACGAGTAGTAGTGAAACATCAACAAAAAAATATGAAGGATTAACGAAGATGTTATCTAATACGTATATGCAAATGTAACTTTATATTTATATGATTTTTTAATTTCAATAGATATCTGATGGATATATCTAATGGGTAATTTTTATACCTTTAACAGGTATACCCAATTACTCGCGAGATATGTTACTGTGTGTGAGTTTGCTTTAAAAGAAAAACATTGTCTTCCTACATTAAATTGAGGCACAAATCACCTTTATATTGTATGTATATCTTTTGAACTATATCATAGGGGTGAAAGTAAACTATTATATGGGGAGACGAACTTTATATATGTTAAAAAATTTATAATGCCGAACCGAAAATTAAAACTACTGATAAAGAAACGGGGGCGGGGGGGGGGGGGGGGGGGGGGGGGTCCGAGCCCTTACTAAGCTTCGCCTCTAGGAGGCCAGGTGTGGAGTTGTGCGAGTGAAAAGGCATCTGTCAGGATGGTTTCATTTTTAAAATTCTTAAAAAAAAGTTTGTAGTATTTTCAAATATGACTTCCAAAAAAGCGTGGGACAACTTGCTATCAAGTTTGAGGTTATCAATCAAACTACATAAAATGGCATCCGACGTAAGTTCAAGTTGTGATCATATTTTTTTTCATTAATAAAAGGTATTTAACTTGTAATTTTGACAAGTTACGATTATTACATAGATTAAAATTTAAATAATCATGGAAAAAAACTTCGCATAAAACTTAATAATTATTATAGCTAGGTCGTTTTTGATACAATAAAAAATAGAGAATGCTAGCTAAACAATCAAACATTAGTCCACCCATGTAATATACGGAAATTGTAACCGTAATTGTTAGAAAAATAAAAACCTTCTCGAGCGGCCACCCGATAACATCTGTTCACTGAGAACAAATTATTACCACATATTTCAATGATATCTTTATCAAAAGCAGGAAACTCGGTCTCCTTTTGAACATTAAAACTTTTATCTTCAAGCCAATAAAATCGACAATTATATTTGTTTGTATCCCAAAAGTTTGTACAAAATTTCCAAGAAGTAGAATCTCCAGGTTTAAGCAAGTTGGCTTCAAGATCATCACATCTCACCATAACGTTCGGAACGTCTTTATTAGTGACTGTAATTCTGTATGGTACAAGCCCTTTGCTTGAAGGTGGTGTGTTGGCCTTTAGAGTACTACAAAGATGAAACAAAAGGAAAATACAAAGAGAAAGTTTTGTTAAGAAACTCATGGTTTAAGTTTAGTGTCTATTATGATCATTGTATGTGTATGACTATATACATAACATGAAGATAGCAATTAAAAGTTGAAAATTTAATTGGTTTGCTAAGTGCAAGACAAGCATTAATGGTCACTTATGATATGATTATATTAACTTTCTAGTGAAGAAAATATTGTACACTATTAAAAAAACAAAACACGTCCATTTAAACGATAGAGGTGATGAAGTAAATGGGTTGGGGGTTGGGTCGTTTGAAATGCGAGAAATAATTTATTTTTTTATAAGAAGAAAAGTTAATGTGTAAAGTATCTTGGAGGAAATTAAAGACAGGCTTCTTCTTGGTAAAAAATAGATTAAAAAAAGTTCTCATACTGGAGTGGAATAATTGGTGTAACTTTAAATTTTTAGGGTGAATTGCCTGCCTCGTTGTTTATTTTTCTTTCCTATTTGTATAGCTAGCTTCTTGCTAGTTCGTTTTTTTAATGATATTATCCCCTTCCGAAAAAAGTATATTTGTGTTTATAAGGTTTGAACCCTCACCTATAAAATGGAGAGGATGCATCTTACAAATGTCCTCTGGGTGACGAGGGTTTGGCTCAATGGTACTAACGTGTTAGGGGTGTCTCCTCTAGGTGATGAGGGTTTGGCTCAATGATACTAACGGCATACATGTTGTAGTTTAGGGTAGGTTAGTGGGTGTGTGTGAGTCTTGATTAAAGAAGAAAAAAACATTATCCTCTTGTATTATATGAATTGGAACACATATAACCTTTTATATTGTATATTACTCATCTTTTTCAAAAATTAAGGTTGAAGAATTCGGGTCAATTCGGATCTTGATTTTGATTGTGTTGGCTCATGGAAGATCGAGTGGATTATTGTCCATTTAGGACCTCATGTATCTTCATTAAGAAACGCTCAATCATCACCCAATGTTATTTAATGTTAGTGGCTCGACGATCGGCTAGGGAGTCAAGAGATCTCATCGTGATTTTTTTTTTTTGAAAATTCGCCGAAAGAAACTTTCATAGAACTTAATAATTATTATAGCTAGGTAGTTTCTAATACAATAAAAAACAAAGAATGCTAGCTAAACTATCGTATGTTATTATTCCATTCATGCAATATATGCCAATTGTCACCGTAGTTTTTAGAAAAATAAAAACCTTCTTGAGCGATCTTCCAGTAACATCTGTTCATGGAGAACAAATTATTACCACATATTCCCATGACATTTCTATCAAAAGCAGGAAAGTTTGAATACTTATGAATATCAAAACTGTTATCTTCAAACCAATAAAATCGACAATTATATTTGGTTGTATCAAAAAAGTTTGTACGAAATTTCCAAGAAGTTGAATTTCCAGGTCTAAGCAAGTTGGCCGCAAGATCATCACGTCTCACCACAACGTTTGGGACGTCTTTATTAGTGATTGTAATTCTATATGGTACAAGCCATTTGCTTGAAGGTGGAGTGTTGGCCTTCAGAATACTACAAAGATGAAACAAAAGGAAAATACAAGAAGAAAGTTTTGATAAGAAACTCATGGTTTAAAGTTTAGTGTCTACTATGTTGTTGTTATATGTATTATAACTATATACATGACATGAGGATGGCAATTAAAAGTTGAAAATTTAATTGGTTTGTTAATTAAGTGTAAATAAAAGCATTAATGGTCATTTAAGATAGATTATATCAAAAAAAAGATTATACAACATCATGAAACATGGAATAAGATAGTATATAGGTCGTAAAAAAACTAAAAACTATAACATATTCGTAGATTATATAGTGTATTAACTATTGAATAAAATTATGAGATTATGTGTTTTTCAATTAATTAAGAATACAACCGCATGAAAAGAATTCGTCAACCAATTGCTAATGTGTTTCTTATTTTTCTCAAATGATATTAACATTTTAGTGTTTTCATTTGGACGAAACCATATATAGACATATGTGTGTGATACTCGATTATATTTGTCCTTTCGGTCACTTTTCTCGTAATATATTTGGGTAGAGTTATAGTAAACAGGTATTTAATTTAAAAAATCTAAGAAGAATATTGAACTTGACATGTATCTTTCTATTTTTTAAGATGTAAGGCAATTTGATTATTGTGTCAAATACGTTATTTAATTGTGTCTAATACGTCAGTTAACAAACTTTTTACCTACAATATGATTTCACTCAATGATTAAAAAGATTATTGATTGAGATTTATCTCTTTGCACTTTTTAGATTTATTACTCTTTTTAATTAAAATATTTTACCACATGAGTTAATGCCAACTATGGACTAATTAATATTCATGTTGAAAAGGTGATTTAAAAAACGAACAATCAAGCATGTTTCATATTTTGTTGTTCCAAAAAACAAAGCATGTTTCACCATCGTATTGTGAGCTATAGGTTCATGTCTCCTGAAAATAAACTATAGTATTAATTTGCCTTTTGACTTTGATATATTAGTATTACTTGTCTTTTTACATTAAATTGTAAACTTTTTTAGTAAGTTAATAACATTAAGTTAGTAGTTATTAGCTTATGTTAGGGATTTAAACCATGACATTCGAAAAAAGTAACGAATCTTACTTTCTATTTTGGATCATTAGACTAATAGATCATTGACAAATTGTAACCTAATTAAATCACATGTTATCTATCTAACCTAGTTAAATCACATGTTATCTATCTTAAAAATATAATAAAAACCAAATGGTTTGTAACACAATGATATATGAATGAGTATATAGTTGCGTCCCTTCATATAAGATTAAGATTAAAGGTTTGAATTTGTGATGGACATTAATGTAGGTTTGTTATTTGAATTAAATATTTAGTGTTTATTTGTAGTTTAAAAGTAATGATAATAAAATATATCACATCTAAGAGACGAAGTGTCATTAAAAACGACTTTAATTCCTTCAAAACAAAGGTGTGATTACAATAAATTGGATATCAATACACATTTGATTTCTCATATTCTTTTTGTTTTATGTTTTTTTCTTTTAAATAAATTATAAGATATAATTTATCTCTATTGATCATTTATATTATTAAAAAATCTATAAGATTACAAGTTAACCTAAGATTAAAGTTTTTAACTGTGTTATGGTACTCTTTCTGTAACGTAATATACTATCAAGATATACAAATTTGTTACTTTAATATAATATTTTTATAGTATGTATGTGTGGATGCATTTGTGTATGTGTATTTATGTATGTATCTATATATGTAATGAGAACTATTTTACATACTTCTATATGCATGTTACTTAGAATTTTAAGTTAGATAACATTAGTGAGTATCCTAATAAATCATCGACTTTGGGTTATTATTTCTCCACGCAAGTTTATTGCATAAAGTGGATTTGGCGGGGGAAGATACGACGTAAATAGGATGTGATACGTTGTATAATTACAAATATATATATATATATATGATTAATTAGGCACAATCGTACATAACATACAATAAGTATGCAACGTATGTAATATAAATACAGCCTGTGTTTATGATGATGCACCTACATAATCAGGCATGTTATACACATAATTGTCGATGCACTTTTAAATAAGTAGCAATATTATACACAATTTGAATAAAACAAAATGTTTAAATGTATGGTATATTTTATTTATAACTAGAAATGCTCCTGCGCGTGTTACACGGGTAATTGTACCACGAACTTGAGAAGCCCTGAATACATAAAATATACTAACGGCTATCATTTTGACTTCAAACTAAAAGACATCAAGCAAATGGAAAGAATGAAATAACGTTAACATAACATAATAAACTTAACAAACTTGTCAAAATAACGTAATTTTTCATATTTTATATATATGATGCAATTTAAATATATAGATATATAAAAGTTCATGTAGCTAAAACTTTGTTATTATATAGATAGGTAATAAATAAAGTATAATAAATTACTTGTATTTAAATGATCCGGTTAAAAAATTAGTGGTTTTTCCCATTTTACTCCTTCGAACCATTAAATCCAATTATGTCATAATGCATACCAAGGACTTGAAGTCACAACTATTTGGTTAAAGGGCATATCGCATTACCATCATGATGTCCTATTGAGACAATACTTATAACATTGTATATCACTTTCATAAACGTTTATATGAAGTAAATTATAAAAATTTGATTTAATTGAATGAATGTGTGTATGTATACATGAATCTGTGGGCTACTATTGGGTTGAAGCTCATTTACTGGGCTAGTGAAATTAAGTGCATAGAACAAAGAAGGCAGCACTAGGCACTAGCAAGACCCTTATTTTGTTTCGAAAACTAAAATTATCATTTTAGATTTCTTTGATTCTTTCATCCTACTTTTCATTTAATCATTTGTTGCTTACAAAACAATTTTTAAATCAATACTAATATTATTTTTCTGTTCATATTATCTTGTGTCAAATATAATATGTTTGTGTCAAATGTTTTTTTATTATTTATAATATTTATTCATCATCATCTTTTATAATTTAGATATTTTGTATTATTTTTGCTTTCGTTTTTATATATTGTATAAGGTTATTTTTATTTTATACAGGTACAGTGATGTTATTTCAATAATATTCTTTTTTCTTTTTTGCATATGTTGGGCTTATTGGTTGAGTATTGCTAATGGGCTAAGGATGCTGCTGGGCTGATGAGTGTGATGCTGGCTTCTTGTTGTTGATTTGATTCAGGTTGTCTTATGCCCCGTGGTGCAACCCATTTGCGCTCTAAGCGGCACGCGGGTCATGGGTCGCCTTTTTACGTTCCTACTTAAGAAGCCTCTTAGATGGCTGATTGGTAACCTGGGGTGAAGAAACATCGCAAGACCCTCTTTTTTAGGTAAAGCTTTTCATTTTTCAAGATATAATAAGTAGAATCCGAGCATTGATCCGCCTGTGAAAGAAAGTTTTCGTCGATCGCTTGAAAGAAGTAAGTTCGGGTGTCCGGTGCAAGAGGTGTAATTAGAGGTAAATTCAAATTATCTCTCCTCATATCTTGCATCTCGTGCAAATCATAAACATTACTTTTACTACTCCAACTAACCTTTGAGGTCTTTAAGAACACCATATGATGAATTTCTACAATACGTGTAACATTAGAAAGGCAATAAATTTGTATATCTTTATATATTTATGATATCCAATAAAGAAAAATTTGTATATCTTTATATATTTATGATATCCAATAAAGAAACAACTAATTGTTTTCATGTTAAGTTTCTTTTGCTGAGGATTACAAGCTTTGGCTTCAATTGGACAATCCCAAACTTTTATATATCTCATACTTATTTTCTTTCCAATCTATAATTCAAAAAGAATCTTAAGTTTAAATTTATAAAGAACTCTATTTAGTATAAATTATTGTCCTTAATGCATCAGTCCATAAGACTTGATCAGATAGGCTCCTATTAGCTGACATACTTCTAACCATATCCATAAGAGTTTTGATCCTCCTTTCAACGACATCATTCTAGAGGAGTATAGGGCATACTGTATTGGGTTATAATCTCATGGTCCTTAAAAAATTCATAAAATACCTCAGGAGTCCGACCCACATCAATATGTCTACAATTAGGGCTGCAAACAAACTGAACGTTTAGCGAACAGTTCGTGAACCGTTCGACGGGAAGTTCGTTTATGTTCGTTCGTTTAGTAAATGAACGAACATGAACAAGAAAATTCCGTTCGTTTAGTTAAACGAACGAACATGAACACAAGGCGCGTTCGTTCATTTATGTTCGTGAACGTTCGATAATGTGTTCGTTTATGTTCGTTTATGTTCGTTAATGTTCGTTTGTGAACGTTCGATAATGTGTTCGTTTATGTTCGTTAAGGCGTTCGTTTATATTCTTAATTAATGTGTCAGTTATTTTTATAACTATTATATCAAGTATTTTTTTGGTATTTATGTTAACTACTTATTATTTTTATTGATATAACTACTTATTATATCAAGTATTTGTTTGTGTTTATGAGTTTTTTTTGTGTTCGTCATGTTCATGAACAGTTGTTTGTGTTCGTTTGCTTTTGTTTGTGTTCATTTGTGTTTGGTAAGTGTTCGTGAACAGTTCATGAACATATATTCATTTCTTAATGAACGAACACGAACAAGAAATCTCGTTCGGTAAGTGTTCGTGAACAGTTCATGAACAAGTTTATTTCTTAACGAACGAACACGAACAAAGCCTTGTTCGTGTTCGTTCGGTTCGTTTGCAACCCTATCTACAATGATATACATCCCCACGATCTGACTCACAACCTTTTTATATACTTTAGTTAATTTCAACTTATATTAATTTGGCTTTAAAATCTTTAAAGGTTAGACTTGATTTAATTTTTTTCTTCAATCAAGTACAAGTACATGTAGCATGAGTAATCATCTATGAAAATAATACAAGAATTATTTCCATATATCCTATCAAGTTAGGATCCAATAATATAAAGAATCTTTAACAAATTAGAGCTTTTGGTGGCACCTTTCTTAATTTCTTTAGCCATTCTACCTTAACGCATTTATATGTAAAAAATGTTTCAAAATCAATGAAATCGGAATTTGGTAATACTTCATCCTTCACTTGTTTAGACATTCTATCTAGTGAAGTGTGGTCTAAACATTAATCCACAACATGAATGAAGTTCCAAAATCTCATTTTCTATTTACTAAATGCTCATTTACTTTATATTATAACAAAGACTTTGAAAATCTACCATCTAATACTACTTTATATAGAGATCCATGACCAAAATTTTAAAAATTTTACAAATTCTAAATTTGTCGCATCAATATGCAACATTAAAACCATCAATGTATAATTTAGGAACTGATACTAAACTCTTGAGCTATTCTAAGTACATATAAGGTATCATGAAGTTCAATTCAATGACTAGTTTTCATAAGCAATCGTACAGTTCCTACAATTTCAACATTTTACCACCTCCCATTTTAACCGTTCATTGGTTTCTTTTTAAATTTCTGTTGTAAGGAATCTTTCTATTAAGTTAGTTACTTGAACCGTAAAACTAGAATCAACCCATGACACATCAATATTAAAGGACTCAACTATTGCTTACAAATTATTATCTTTTTTAGCTGACCACTACTTGAATTTGGAGCAATCCTTTTGCTTATTTCTATGGTTAGAATTTGCAAAAAGGTTTTTCATAACAACCTTCCAATTAACAAAACTATATGAATAAACTTTTAAAAAAATTCGAAGCATACTATTTATTAAAGTTTCTTTTTAATATTTCTACCAAGCAAATATATGGTGTTATATAAAAATTTCAGATGTAAAATTGAAGTTAACTATTATTAACATCAAGATGTGAAATACACTTTAATTACTAAAACAAAAGATTTAGTAGGTTTCTGCATAACAACCTTCTAATTAACAAGTTGAGAGGTTTATTGTTGATTTAACAACTAAAGTGAATGACAATTTTTTAACATCCTAACCCGACTATGACTGACGTGTCTCATTATACAAATCAAAAAAACATAAATCCATAATAAATCATTAACATCTCCACAAGAGAAGTCTAGGAGACCTAATTACATCATTTATATATTGTTATGTTAGTCTAAGGGGCTGTTTGAAACTCCTGACCGGACTGCTGACCACCAGCCAGTCAGCACGTTTGATGCTACTGAACACGCGACTGACCCGGTCCAAGATGGCTGACCCAGTCCTGAAAATCAAAAACTCTGACCCGGTTGACCACCCCCACCGCGACAACCTGCGCGACCCCCACCTCCATGGCGACCCAGTCCTCCCCTCCCCTTGCGCGACCAACCCCTCCATGCGCAACCCCACCTGCGCGACCCACCTGCGCGACCCACCTGCGCGACCCACCTGCGCGAACCCCACCTGCGACGTTGGTTTTGAAGTCGGAAGAGTGGAAGAGAATGGTGGTAACGATGGTCGGTGTCTTGGTGGTGGTTGTGGTGGTGGTAAGAGGATGTGAAAGAGGAGTGAAAGAGAAGAGAGGGGAGATCAGATATCCTATGGTGTGGGTTTATTTATTATTATGATTATTATTATTATTATTATGATTATTATTATTATTATTATGATTATTATTATTATTATTATTATTATTATTATTATTATTATTATTATTATTATTATTATTATTATTATTATTATTATTATTTTTTAAGGGTGGGTTTATTTATTATTGTGTGTTAAAAAATTTATTAATGGAGTTATTACATAATATCGGTTAAAATACAAGGGTAATACAGTTATTTTTATCATTCAGCATAGTCAGTCAGATATTGTATCAAACAACCAAGTTCCAGTCAGATACAGACTCAGTCAGAACTTCTTACTGGGTCAGCTTCTGACTCAGTCAGATCTTACTCAGTCAGCACAATCAAACAACCCGCTTACTAATTTATCATCTTTCACATTTTAAATCATTGATTTTCTCTCTTCACAAGTCCACACGATCCCCATGTGTACCTATCATGGAAACAAAGACATCAAACAAAGAAAACATTGCTGAGCCAAAATGCTTAGTAACGAAGAAAACAATAGTAGTTATTACAAAAGATGATATATGTAATAACTAAAGTAGATGGAGGCGGTAGCATAATAGTGTAATTGAATACAAACAGATATTTAATCAAAGTACATCGTACACACAGAAGTATTAGATCCAATAATATATCAGCTAATATTAAGATGCTAACACACATATGAAACACAAATACTTATAGTATCAGCAAGAAGTACCCATAGCCGAAATAAAAGCATTACAGATATATCAAGTAAAAGTATACGAGTAGCTACTCTTATATTCAATCAAGTCCATTCCCAAGAAGTATTAATAGATCAACATATACTATGACCAGTTCATACGTCTCCTCAGGAAATAATATGGAGATATCGTGATCTCAGCTCTCTGTCACGAATAGTGCCCACGAATAGTGCCCTAACATTGTTGTAGGAATGCCATGCCATGAATCACCGTCCATGGGAGGAGCAACTAATTAAATACAATTATAGATATGTATTATTATTGTGTGCCAATAAACTATATATATTTAATTACTCCTATTTCTTTTGGCTTCTAATAATTTATGTTTCAATTCAATTCTGTATATATTAAAGAATCATTCAAGACTTCATGATTAATTTGATACATCTAGTTTTTATAATATAAGTAGCTTAGCTAATTTAAAATTCATAATTCACAAATCTATTCCATGCATGTCTACAGTTTCATTGTTTAAGATTTTTGGATTATTCAATGCTAATATCTTATATTGTTTGCAAACTATTTGTTTACGAATTGTTAGCACATTAGTTCATAAATATTATTATCATTATCATAAATAGCAAGAACAAGATGTTACAGATCTTTGTTACAATGAAAAACATGAAAGATGGCTAAACTAATAAACTATCACATGTTGTTCCATTTATGCATCATTTTCCTCTAAATCCTCGACACCGGCCCTGCCCTAAACTATGGCGTTTTTCGCACACCGGTCACCCCCAGTCCCCTACCCATTTTTACCCATTTTTACCCACTTGCTTTTGTCTCTAGTCCAAATACAAGTCCACCGGATCACGCTATTGCTTTGATCCAGAGTAATAAAAACAAGGTACGAAATTGTTTCTCAAAGGATGCGACAAAGTATAGGTGATATTGATATCTCAACCACGTGACAACTCGTGGCTTAAGTATATGTATATATTAAACAATAACAATACTATGCACACATAGATATATACGTACATATATGTGTGTGTGATGCATTGAATGCATTCATAGTATGAGTGTAAAGAGTCCAATATGTCTAGGAATGATTAGTTGCTTTCTAACTTACTGCTGTTGATGTTAAGTTGGGAACATGCACCCCACATGAATACAAGTCGGCCACATACATTCCATTTAATGTGTTGAATAGATTTGGTGCATCGAAATATGTGCAGAAAATAATTTTTATTTTTCTCTCTAAAATCTTCACGTTATAAACTTTTTGTCCACCTAATATATGTTTTTTTTAACGACAAATAGATATAAATATATTATAAGAAAGGGCTAGCAAGTAGCTAAAAACTCCAAAGATACAATAAGGAAGAAAGAAACAAACAATTGGACATCAAATTTCAAAACATAGGAAAAGACATCAACTTTTACCATAACGAAATTGTCAACAACCGAAGACAATCTTCCTTTACTCCTTTCCTTTATCCATAATAACACCGCAACCTTTATGTCACCAAGGACCTTGTTTGTTGAGGGCAAGGAATTATTGAAGATTATATCATTTCTAAGCTTCCAAATGCTCCAACATGACGTCATAAAGATAGCATGTAGTGCTTTCTTAAGGAGCTTATCACCTTTAGTTTGGTACAGAATGTCCATGAGGTCTCTAAAGGAAAAAGCATAGACATTACCAATGTTGCACCACAAGCTCATCTTGTCCCAAATGTTCATTGTGAATGGGCAAGCCGTAAAGATATGGTCAACTGATTCATCGTCTACGCCACAAAGCACACAAGTCTTAAATGGCATAGGTATGCACCTTCGAATAAGTGAGTCTCGTGTGGGTATTCTATTCATCTCCGCCCGCCAATTGAATATATTAATCTTATTTGGGAGCGAATCATTCCAGGGAAAACGATAGGCATTGTGTACTTCTTTATGTTTGATTAGCAAGGACTTGACATATAGTGAAGAGAATTCTTTAATTGTCGAATCACACCACCTCCATGTGTCATTGCAATCCTTCGGTTCGACAGACAACATCCGCATGATTAATCGAGCAAATTCATCCTTTTCTTCGTCCAATACAATTTCTCTTTTTCATCTCCATATCCAAACTATCTCACTATTTTGCATCTTGAAACATTCATTAATCAATACGTTTTTTGATTGCTCCAAGGCAAACAATTGTGGATATTTTTCCATCAATGGCACATCCTCCACCCATCTATCAACCCTGAACCTGATTTCATTCCCTTTTCCTAACACCCCCAATAACAATCAATTTAAATTAATGTCCATACCTTTAAAGTCTTCTCCAACTTTGACGAAATTCTTCCATACCCCGTGAAAGATAACCTTGCCGGGATCGGTGACCATGATCTAGAATAATGATGAAGAGCCCGTATAACATTCCACCATAAAGCGTGCTTATCAATACGAATTTTCCACCACCACTTTGATAATAATGCCATGTTTGAGTGTTTTAAAGGAGTAAGACCTAAACCGCCTTTATCCTTCGGAAGAAGGACCCTATCTCGTGTGGTCCAATGTATGTTCCTTTTGCTTTCGTCCCCTCCCCACAGGAAACTCATTCTAATTCCTTCCAGCATGTCAATTACTTTGGCAGGAACAAGAGTGAGAAAAAGTACAGCGGCAGCGATTCAAGTACAGATTTTATAAGTGTGAGCCTTCCCGCAATGGAAAGTGATTTTGCCTTCCACTTAGTAAGTCTGGATTTAAACGCCTCAATAACCGGTGACCAGTTCTTTATACGATTCATATTTGCCCCAACCTTCAATCCAAAGAATGAGAAAGGAAGTTTCCCAAGGTTACAATGAAAAATGTTAGCCATATTAGAGGCATCATCCACCGAAACACCAATCCCATAGACCGAACTTTTAGAAAGATTTACTTTCAACCCGGATATTAAGAAGAAACCTCTCAACAATCTTATAATATTTCTCATCCCCGCCTCACACCAATTACCCAAGATAACGACATCATTAGCAAAGAGAAAATGAGAGATTGTCGGGCCATTATGAGGGAGTTGAATACCCTCAAAAGGCCCACCGTCACTGCCTTTTTAACAATACACGACCAAGCCTCCATAGCAAGAATAAATAAGAAAGGAGACAAAGGATCCCCTTGTCTTAAACCCCTTTTACATTCAAATTCCATAGATTGCGAACCATTGATCAGGACCGAAGCTCTGCTAGCCTTGAGAATTGCTTGGATCCATGATTGCCATAACAATGGGAGTTCATCTGCGCAAGAATGCAATCCAGGAAAATGTGGTTTTAAGTTTTTGACCAGAAAGATTATTTTAATTATTTTAAAGAGAATTGTCATTTTTGCTTGTGTGGTTTAATCATACTTGTTATTTTTATACTTGTTATTTTTATCAAATAATACTTTTTCTTGTGTCTGGCTCCCAATGTTTGAAAAAAGTTAGACATTCTCATCCAAAAATATTAGCTTAATTGTTTTAAAATTAAATATTTATCATTAAACTTATGTAAATTTTTATATATAAATTAAATCCTAATTTATATTAGCATGTCGCTAATAAAAAATTTTTCATAAAATTCATATTTTTGGATGAAAGAATGGCAATTTTTTTAAATCTGAGAAGACAAATGTAAGAAAAAAATTTTCTGAATAAACATGACAAATATAATCAAATCACGTGGACGAAAAACGACAATTCATTCATCATGGTTTAAGTCTGTCTGATTGATCCAGAAACCGAACTAGTTTGGTCCACCCTTTGATAGATCAGATGAATGGACTAAACTAAAACCGACATACAGATTGATCTTTGGCATTTGTATCTTCTAACAGTAATCAAACATAAAAATCAACCAACATACATATATACTTCTTCAGATGTTTTTAGTTAACCAAAAATGGATTAGACTAAGAAATGAAATGAAGGAATGATAAGATTGAGATGGATAGGTGCATAAACAACACAACATGTTTAAATACTAGCATATATGTACATACTAATCATGATATCCTCAAATTGTATGGTCCCACATCCAAATAGCATGGGGGAAGACACAATATAGGCATCATGACTCATAACTAAGCTTTAGATTCTAAAAGCAACCCATCAAAATCCAAATAAACTAAAACCAAAAGAAAAAACAAGAACACCAAGACAAATAAAAAACCAATTCCCACATTGTCCCCCTCTCATTCCTACATCAAATCTCACTTTAGTCCACCAAATCATTCCACATCCCATTTCACATCTACCTCTTTTTACCCTTTTGCCCTTGTTCCCAATGGCTAATTGGTGACTTTACCACCGAGGGTGGTGGGCGTCAACGGGCCGATGAGGGATGATGGAAGCTCTGGGTAGGAAGAGGTTGGTCTGCTTTTGGTGGTTGGAGGGCATTGAGCCATGGAGGGCTTTGGGAAGACCGGTTGAACCATGGGTGGAAGATGTGGTGGCCGCAGAGGAGGATACACGCTCGCATTGAGGGCACATGGTCAAGGTGGTTGGAGGGTTCATGTTCATGTAAAATTGTGGAGATAGTTTAAGAGCTCTAAGCTCATTGACCTCCTTTTGTAACCGTCTGTTTCTTCGGTTAGCGTATCACAACAACGCTTTAGGTACTCGCAGTCCACCTCCGTTTGCTTCAACTTTGTCCTGCAAGACCCCAAGCATAATTATTTAACAATTTGATACAACAATGTTTGACTTCAATATATATATAGTAGCAACCAAAAGTCGTAAAAAAAAACCTTACATGCAGGACCTTATTAATACCTTTCTAACCAACGAAATAAAAAAAAACAACTTATACCTTTGTAGTTTTAAAAGAATATTATTAAACTCAATGAAATTTGAGACTTCTTAAAAGACCATTTTGCCCTTGTAGCAAATCTACCATAAAAAGATCCAATATTGCAAATCTACCATACAAAGATCAAGATTGCAATATCTTGAGATTGGTCAAAAATCAACTTTTAAATGTTATTTTCTTGAAAATATAAACTCATTGGTACTAAATGAGTTGACTTTATGTTAATTTTAGGTGGTCTATGGGCTAATAAAGACATCATAATCAATGACATTTCATATCCCTTATTGGCTACAAACTGTGAATAGCAAAAGCAACCAAAAATGTTCAGCCAATGTACAACTAATGATGCATGCATGTACCACAAAACCCCCATGTTGTGGAAGTACCAAGGTACTTGCTAATTTACTATAGTCAAATCCTACCCACTTGTACCAAGTGCATTGATAACAGTACCCCAAATCAGATTCAAATTTCTTAGTACCATAAATGTACAACTCTTAATGCACGAGCTATACTTTCTCAGAATGCTACAGTAATATAGAAAAGGTCGACTCCTTGTACTATACGTATTAATGATTGTACCCTTTATGTAAAGACAACCCATGCATTGTGAGTTTGTACAATAAATATATCTACTCCCCAAACTACCCTCAAGAAAAAAGTGAATTCCCACCTTGCCCTTCGGTTCTGGAACCAAACTTCCACCTGCCTTGGCCTCAGATCCAGCTGTTTCGCTAACGCCAGCTTTTGCTTCTGATATATTACAAATCAAAAAACAAAAACAGAATAAACATGTCATCAGAAAAGTAGCCCTCAAGTTGAGTTAATTACCACACGTTACGAAAAAAATAAACTCGAGTTTACTCAATAAACTACAGTTTACAGAGCTCAAGTAAACAACAGTTTACCAATTTAATAACTACAGTTTAAAAGAAATGGTGTATGTAACATAGAATCCGTCTTGCTAATGCCAGTTTTTTCTTCTAATTAAAAATAAAAAAACATGTTATCAGAAAATTAGCCTTCAAGTTGCAAAATTTACCACACGGGTTCTCGATTCCTACGGTGACTGTAAATGACAGTTTACCAATTTTTTACCGGCATTCTAAAGAGAATGGTGCATGTAACATAAAAACCGTTTCACAGATGCCAGATTTTGCTCCTAATAAATTAGAAAACAAAAACTGAAAACAAAACACTTTATCAGAAAATTGGCCCTTGAGTTAATTTACCAAAGGGTTTCAAATTCATACACCATGTAAATGTTTTGAGAAAAGATAAACTGTGTGTAAATAACAGTTTATAATTATTACATGTTTAAAAGGGTGATGCATGTAACATAGAATTTATTTCCAAATGCCAGTTTTTGCTTCTAATAATAAAAAATCCAAAAGCAAAAACAGAAAAAACACGTCATCAGCAAATTAGCCTAGAAGTTAAGTTAATTTACGAAACGTGCCACTCACCGGATTGAGAGTGTTGTGCTCTTTGAAAGTTTCTTCAAGCACCGCCGCTTGATCCTTCGATAGGCGGAGCTTCTTCCTCGCCGCCGATGCATCTCCGCCTTCATCGTCATCCTCACCGCTGATCCCGTGCGAGCTCGATTCTCGCTCCGCCTCGTTATCCTCTCGCTCGGCTCTCTTCCCGCTGACGCTCGACACCGTGCTGTTCGGAGACGAAACGAACGCTTCATCCTCACGCTCCGCCGTTAACGCCACCAGTGCCGACGTCGACGGTGGCCGGTTCACGTCGATGACTCGCGCGTAAGGTCTCGATTCATGATTCAGATCTACAGTTACGATTTCAAACAGCAATGTTGAAGATACACGTGAGATTTGTATTCTATCGAGCAGATTTTGAATAATTGAACGAATCTGTGCGTGCGATTGAAGGCGTGCGTTCGTTGATTCGTGTGTTTGTGAACTGTGAACTGTGAGCGTGTGTGATTGTGTGTATGCACGCCTCATCTCGTCATGTGTGTGTGTGTTTAGTGTTTACACGCATTACGCGCAACGAATTGCTGTATCACATGCATCGGAATGCGTGCTTACACAACCGAAATCACGCCGATCGGAACAAACAATCGGCATTGAGAAGTACAACATGCAGCGAAACTTGAACTCACCTGGCGGAGCCACCGCAGGATTGATCATAAAGGGCAGCTTCTGATGATTCATCACCTGATTCCGTTGTGCTATCGACATCACCGGAGACGGTAACAGATTCAACGCAAATCTCGTCGATCCGCCTGAACCACCGCCTGAACCACCGCCTGAACCACCGCCTAAACCACCACTCAAACCACCGCTCAATCCACCACTCAAACCACCGCCTAAACCACCGTTTGAGCCACCAATTGGACCACCGTCGGAACCACCGCCTGAACCACCACCGGTTGCTACCGGCGTCATCGGCGGCGGTGGCAGAGGAGTTGGATAACTATCGGAGCATTTCAGGCTCAAACTTAACCCCAACCCTAAGGCATCATGTTTGTCCGCCATTGTTGTGGTGACTTTCTCTCTCTAGAAGCACTTTCTCTCTCTAGAAATGGTATGGTGTTGCAGAGGGACAAAATAGAGTGATTCCAATTGGTTTTTGGTTGTTTCACTGCCTTTTTATCACCCTTTGCTGTTTCAGACCTTAATTCACTGCCCACTTCACAGAGACAACACCAACACCTATATGTCTACACCTATATATACACACACATACACATATACATACATACATATATATATATATATATACATACATATATATATATATATATATATATATATATATATAATAACCTCTCGAGTTTAAACCTGACTTAAAAATGTTTTATTATTGAGATAGGTTTTTTATATTGTTCTGGATGAGTCGGACCTGTAACGTTTAAATTAGTACAGGTGTTTAATATTTTGTTTTATGAGTTGCTCGAGTCGTGGGTCTCTTTGAAAACGGTCTTTCTGTCTCCAAGATAGAGAAAAGACTGACCCTACTCACAGTGAGACTACGTTTGTATGTATGTTTGTATGTTTGTATGTTTGTTTGTTTTGTATGGGATTGCGGGTGGTTTTAGACGCGGTTAGAAAAAATTGACATATAAAGGTGTGTGTGTATAGGTGGAGAGAGAAATAGGGTGGTGATATGTGCAATCATGAAATGTGTCAGGGATGGCTCTATTGGCACAATGATGATGATGGGATTGAGCTTTGGCTTTTGCCTCAGCTTTTGCATGGATGAGAGAGAACTTAAAGGTGGTGAATGTGTGATACAATGTACATGATGGTAATTGATAGTTCTAGTGAATGTATGTTTTACAGGGTTGTATATTATGCATTAGGGGTTGTGATGTGGTCTGGAGGTGGGGATTCTGGATGTGGGATGGAGGGTTTGTGTTTAACTGTGGTTGAGTTAGGTTGACTAATGCTTGGGTTAAGAGTTTCCTTTCAGCTAGTGTAGTCACTATCCCCCTTTCTTACTAAATGAAAATGATAAAAAATGTATTAATGTTTAAATTTTATTTACTTATATAACAGAAACTGGATATTAAATTTATCATAAAAAAATGTTTTTATTTAGTAAAAATTTAGAATATAATGAAATTTTATAAGATGATTAAAACCACTAAATTTGTATTGTTCACGCGATAAAATCAAAGTAGTGGCAAGAGGGGAGGTGAAGTGATGCGTGATATGGCATAAATGTGGCAGTGTAAGTCTGTAAGGGGTGTGATCGTATGCGGGCATGATATGGGTGAAGATGTAACATGATAGCAATCAATGATAAGAGGGTTTGAAGGTGGGCTTGGTGGTGATCATTAAGCTTATGTTTAGTTCGACTGAGTTTTGGTGTATATAAAAATTTGTCTTATGCTCTTTCAAACATATTTTTTCATAAGTTAAAAATAATTTACATTAATTTTTATAAAATTAATTAAGTAAACTTTAAGATAACATAAATTAAAAGGGTTAAAATATAGAATAAAGATTTGGCTATAAAGAATACTGTTACATGTGTAGAATGTTAGAATGAATAATATTTCTCTAAATACTTATTATACTTTAATGTGTTGATAGAATGATAGGAGAAGGGTTATAATATAACTTTTTGTTATTTAATATTTTGTAGCATACTTGAAAGATGATGTTTATTCAAATTGTTTATATGTTAAAAAGTAATTACGAAGGAATAGAAAAGTAAATGAAGTTTATCTTCTACAAAACATGAATCTAGCATTTATACTTCTTAAAGGTATCTCCTCTAACGTCACGTCTTATTTACATGTTTTTTTTTTCAGCAGAATGTCGTATTAAAAATACTGTTAATTTCATTTATGAAATTAATTACTTGCTCGAAGGTAAAATTAGTATTTACCTATCATAGAATGCTTTAGTTGTAATATTCTTTTAAACATGTATTTTTGTTTCTTTTGGACATATGTTTGTATGAAGTTTATTTAATTTTACTTTTTCATATATTCGTGTGATCAGTTTTACGAGAACACTATGATGAGTTGCCTAAAATTTCAACGGTAAACAACTATAAATCTCAAAATGATTTGATTAACTATGACATCAAACTTTTATCCAGATTTTCTGTATTTGCTATATCTATAACGTCATCATAATAAAATTGTATCCAAACATATCGTATCACGTACTTTTTCTTGGATGATTCAATGCATAACCGTAAAATAATGCGATAAATACGAGAACAATCGAAACATTCATTTATTGATGTTTTTATATGAGATTATGTAGCAGTTAAAATAAATTGTTTTATAACACATCATTTAACACCATATACAAATATTAACTTTTTGATCTGCAAGCATACCCTCTCCATCTTACATTTAGTTTATTTTTAAAATTAACACACTCATACTCTTTAATTTTAAAACCTTAACTTTTTAATGAGAAATATAACATTTTATACCAGAATTTCCCTCGGATATGTTATCCAATTGAATTACCAAGTTTGAGCTTCATATGAGGTAAATTCGTTTATTTAAAAATAAAAGTAAAAATAAAAATAAAAACTCTATTACTTGTTGTCATAACTATTAATGTCATTTGTTAATTGATCATCGTAAATCTATAGTTATTTCGAATGAATGTTGCTCGGATATTACAACTAGGTATCACAATAAACTTATTAATAAATCCAACTACTCTGTGGTATTAACTATTTCAAAGTTAAACGGAAAATAATCAAACACTTTATTTTTATTGTTCATTTCTAATTGAAACATATTCACATTTATATAACAATTATTATGTCTTGTGTAGTCTAATAAAAGTTTTAAATGTATGACCTTAATTTAGTTGATTAAAGATTCTTTATGTTGAACTTTATGCATAGTTTCATGCTTTTAGAAGAACAAATTCGTATGATAATAATCTATACTAAATTACTGGTAAAGCAAAATAACCGTCAATTACGTAGGTATTTTCTAGCATGTATACATCATCTATATCTAGACTTCATCTAGAATTCTACACATGTATCATCATATTAAATTTATAATTTTTGTTAAAGATTTTAACTTTAAAAATTTCCATAACAAATGCTAACATGGTATTAAATTAGCATTAAAATATTTAATGAGATTTAAGTATATTTAAATATAATTTAATTTGTAGCTAATGATTATTAACATTAAAATGTTTAAAAATATATATCAAGAGGTTAATTTATAGATATTTATGAATGATAAAATCATTGTCTCTTTATACTATTGTTTATAACCTAAAAATATATTTGTTATTTATAATAATTACATTAATATGTTATCTATAACGTATATTAGATTACATATATATAATATATTATATATTTTTTAATTCAAAACACGGTATCTAACGTAGTAAACAATATGACTACTTCGGGGTCACCTTTTTCAATGACAAATCTACACTTAGGCGTCTAAAGAAAAATGACTTATTTACATTTTTATAAATATATTTTAAGCTTTTGCTCCTACTTCAAAATATGCATCTCAGATAATAGTAAATTAGTTACATTTTATAATATGTTCACTATAATATAGTTACATTTCTTTCGATTTGTCTAACCTTTTATATATATATATATATATATATATATATATATATATATATATATATATATATATATATTAAATTTTAGATCAAAACGAGTACATGATTATAGTTTTTATTTAAAATAAAGTGTGGTATGGAACATCACAAGTTCGTTGCACATACTTATGAGTGTAAAATGAAAAGTTGAAAACCATCTATGTAATATTTTTACTACTTTATGATACATACTAAGTATGTGAATACACACGAACACATGTGAATACACACAAACACATGTGAACATATATATGTTATTAATAATAATTCAGCTAAAAATATTTTGATGTAAATATAGCATATCGTGTATGGCCTCTCGACATCTTGTATAACAATTGTTAAAACTAATATACGTTTAAGTAAAACATAACAAAAACTCATGTGATAACAGTAAAAAATATAAATATTTTAAGTCATCACTTAAAAAACAAAATAAAATTACTTATTACATTACTATTTAGCATGCTTGTTAAGTC
>CM044018.1:55390323-55395323 GCA_024085815.1 Flaveria linearis | reverse complement strand
ACGAGTATGCGACGGACAGGATCGTCATAACACTTGGTTTGTTTACAGAGACATAATACATGCAAAATCCTCGTGTCATGACGTCGCCCGACACAATGGTGACTTGTGTCGTGGTTAGTCAGTTCCACGACTATCATAGTCTTATTGATTCTATAATCCAAGATACACAGTATTCAAATATGAAAACAAATGACAACAATACTAATGCAAATCTATTGAAATCCTGAGGGTCTCTTGCTAAGGCATCTGCTCTAGCTATCCTCTCTGATTATGATCACCTGAAAAGATATGCTCAAAAATGTCAACATATAATGTTGGTGAGTTCCGCAGGTTTAAATTGAAAACATGTAATTGATGCTGTATAGAATTTGATGTGGAATCATACTGCAAGCAAAAACCACATAACATGTGTTTTTAGACAACCAAACCTAATGACGTTATGCATATAAATTAGACGAAATATATTCACCCTTGGCCTGATTGCTGGCGCTGTGTTGGTAACTCACAAGTTAACCAATCGTCGAAGGGTGGGGGTGTCAACCCAGTAGTCCTACCAATGCCTAACCGCGGATTCCCCAAACCGGGAATTGATGGTTGTAAGAATCCATAGAATAACACCATGTATGTATGCAAAACAGTGTCACGTTGATTCTAAGTATGAAAATTGAATATATGATGTACAGCATTGAAACGGGTGAGCATACTTTTCCCCCATTGATTGAAAACATTGAAAACTTGTATAAGCATAAAAAGGGGCCACGAAACTCACCTTGAATTGATGTAATGCATAAAGACTTCACAGAATAAGGCAATGCACGATCAAACACGTTCAATACCTATTATTTATTGTATTAAGACTTTAAAATATACTCAACGTGAATAGATATATTTGGTTGGATTCGGGTTGGTTTGGTTTGACGTTCACGATTTGATTTATGCATTTAGTTTAATCATAAACTTAGTGATTTATATATTAGGTTTAATTAATTTAAAGTATATTTATAACTTGTAGGTATATTTGTAAATAAAGGGTTTGGGCGGGGGGTTGGTTTTGAAACTTTTAAAGTTACACAAATGGTCCCTGCGGTTTATGTTTTATTAATTTATGTTATAAACTTGTTTTTATAGTTTCATAAATATCAAAACACCCCCTGGACTTATTATTATTATTATTATTTTTATTATTATTATTATTATTATTATTATTATTATTATTATTATTATGATTATTTTATTATTATTATTATTATTATTATTATTATTATTATTATATTATTATTATGGTTAACACGAATGTGTATACGAAAAATTCGGCTAGAACGATATATATAATAATAAATTCGTAAGGATAGTTAACCCACACGGAACAAGTACACGTAGATAATTCGGTTAACACGATAATAGACTATGAACATACGTGTGGATCGTTAATACACACGATGAGTTAACGAGCTTAATACCGATTTGACGGTCTATTGGTGACAGATGCCACACACCATCACATTCTCCACATGATCTTCAACAAGAAGAATCTTAGATTTCTTTTTTGATTTGGGAATATCTTGAATGTTTCTAGAACTTTGTTCATCAAATCCATCTGTATCATCTGAGCTGTCACACTAAGTGAAAGTAGACCCACAATGTTCTTTGCTTGATATCGTGAGGTGTCACAGTATCCCCCAGTTGAGGGAATTTCGTCCCGAAATTCAACTGGTGCTAGGTCTAAGAGTGTCATCCTCGAATAGATATGGGTATTTGAATCTCATCTGATCTTCACGTTCCCATGTAAACTCTGGACCTCGGTTGGAATTCCATCTCACACGAACAATGGGTATCTTGCTGCGTCTCAACCTCTTGACCTTTCGGTCCATGACCTCAATAGGTTCCTCCACAAAATGGAGGCTTTGATCAATCTTAATGTCCTCAATAGGCACGTGAAGTGATTCGTCAGCTAAACACTTCTTGAGGTTTGATACATGGAAAGTATCATGTACATTGTTAAGCTCTTGTTGCAACCTTAATCGATATGCCACTGGACCGATCCTCTCTGTGATCTCAAATGGTCCAATATATCTCGGGGCTAACTTCCCCTTCTTTCCAAACCGAACGATCCCTTTCCAAGGAGAGACCTTAAGTAACACTCGATCTCCAACGTTAAACTCTAATGGCTTCCGATGGTTGTCGGCATAGCTCTTTTGGCGATCTCGAGCAGCTCTAAGTCTGTCTTTGATTAGGAAAATCTTATCAGTAGTTTCTTGAATAATTTCGGGTCCTGTTAGCTGACTCTCGCCAATCTCGGCCCAACATACAGGTGATCTACATTTACGGCCATACAAAACTTCGAACGGTGCACACCCAATACTAGTATGGTAGCTGTTATTGTAGGAAAACTCAATCAACGGTAGATGAGTATCCCAACTGCCACCAAAATCAATGACACATGCTCGTAGCATGTCCTCAAGCGTCTGTATTGTGCGTTCACTTTGGCCGTCTGTCTGGGGGTGATAGGCCGTACTCATGTCTAGTCGAGTGCCCATCGCTTTCTGCAACGTCTGCCAAAAGCGTGAAGTAAATCGACTGTCTCGGTCGGATATGATTGACACCGGTACCCCGTGTCGTGTCACGACCTCTTTGATGTACAATCTTGCCAGCTTATCCATTTTATAATCTTCTCGGATAGGCAAGAAGTGTGCAGACTTTGTCAATCGATCCACTACGACCCATATCGAGTCGTGCCCGCTTGGCGTTCTCGGAAGTTTGGTAATGAAATCCATAGTGATGTTCTCCCTTTCCACTCGGGAATTTTTAGGTTGTTGCAATAATCCCGATGGCTTCTGGTGTTCAGCTTTAACCTTGAAACACATCAAGCATTTGCTTACATATAGAGCAATGTCTTTCTTTATACCCGGCCACCAGTACAGATCTTTCAGATCATGGTACATCTTGTCTGCATCGGGATGAACAGAATATCGAGTCTTGTGTGCTTCATCCAAGACTAGTGTGCGTACACCTCCCCATTTGGGGACCCGTATGCGATCAATGAAGTAATGTACGCCGTCATCCTTGCGATTCATCTGTTTATCCAACCCTCGGAATTCTTCTCCCGCAAGGTTTTCTTCTTTTAAAGCCTCACTTTGCGCATTTTGGATTTGAGCTTTCAAGTTCGTTTGAATAGTTAATCCCAAAGCTCGAACACGTAGTGGTTTTACGCGTTCTTTACGACTCAGGGCATCAGCCACCACATTTGCTTTCCCGGATGATACCGGATTTCGCAATCGTAGTCACTAAGTAATTCTACCCAACGTCGTTGTCGCATGTTGAGCTCTTTCTGATTTAGGATGTGTTGAAGGCTCTTATGATCGGTATAGATGATGCATTTGGTTCCATACAGATAGTGCCTCCATATCTTAAGTGCAAAAACTACAGCGCCCAACTCCAAATCATGAGTCGTGTAGTTCTTTTCGTGCACCTTTAGTTGTCGTGAGGCGTAAGCGATCACTTTATCTCTCTGCATCAACACACATCCCAATCCTTGATGCGAAGCATCGCAATACACCACGAAGTCGTCTGTTCCGTCCGGAAGGGACAGTATTGGAGCATTGCACAGCTTTTCCTTTAACATTTGGAAAACTTGTTCTTGTGCATGTCCCCAATCGAACTTCTTGTCCTTCTGGGTTAACATGGTCAACGGTTTGCGTGATTTTTGAAAAGTTCGCAATAAACCGTCGATAATATCCGGCCAATCCTAAGAATTGTCGTATCTCTAATGGTGTTTGGGGTGTATCCCATTTCTTCACCGCTTCAATCTTGCTGGGTTCTACATGGATTCCAACTTTATTAACCACATGGCCCAAAAACTTCACTTCTTGAAGCCAGAATTCACACTTCGAGAATTTGGCAAAAAGCTTCTCTTCCCGCAACAATTCTAGAATTGCTCGAAGGTGTTTCTCATGATCCTCTTTTGATCGAGAATAGATAAGTATATCGTCCATGAACACGATTACGAACTTATCCAAGTATGGTTTCCACACTCGATTCATCAGGTCCATGAACACCGCTGGTGCATTAGTCAGCCCGAAGGGCATGACTAAGAACTCATAGTGCCCATAACGAGTCCTAAATGCTGTTTTCGGTATGTCACCCTCATAAACTCTCAGTTGATGATATCCAGAACGAAGATCAATCTTGGAGAAATACGAAGATCCTTGTAATTGATCAAACAAATCATCAATTCTAGGAAGAGGGTTCACAGTCAACTTGTTCAACTCGCGATAATCGATACACATACGAAATGACCCGTCTTTCTTCTTGACAAATAGAACCGGTGCTCCCCATGGCGAATGACTCGGCCGAATGAATCCCTTCTCCAACATCTCTTGTAGTTGGCTGGATAATTCTTGCATCTCCGATGGTGCTAATCGATATGGTGCCTTTGCTACCGGCGTAGCTCCAGGAACCAATTCGATACGAAATTTCACCTGACGTAGAGGAGGTAAACCCGACAAATCATCAGGAAATACTTCCGGATAATCTCGCACCACCGGAATATCTACCAACTTGATGCCTTCTTCCTTCTTTTCTACCACATGAGCCAGAAGTGCGTAGCACTGCTTTCATAGATATCGACGCGTCTTCATGCAGGAAATAAACTTCAGAGTTCTTCCTGGTCGTTCTCCTTGAATCTTGAGTACCTACCCATTAGGCAAGGGGATTCGTACTACTTTCTCACGACAAACGAGCTCGGCTCCGTGCTTCGACAACCAATCCATTCCCACAATCACGTCGAAGCTCCCTAGATCGAAAGGTATTAAATCTATGTCGAAGGCATGGTCTTCTAATATTATGAAGCACTGTCCAATGATCTTATCTACTTGTACGAATCTACCGTTGGCCATTTCTACGGAAAAGCTAGTTTCTAGCCTACTAGGATTCAAGTTAAGCATGCGTGCAAAATCAGAAGATATGAAGCTATTGTCTGCTCCTGTATCAAACAATATAGA